>VZTJ01001486.1:14565-58950 GCA_013397795.1 Orthonyx spaldingii | reverse complement strand
GGGGGGTGGCGGGGAGGAGGGCAAGGGCCCAGTCTTACCAAAGAGAGAAGCACAGGACTTGCTTCTCTGGCAGCAACAAAAAAGGAAAAAGAATTTTTTCTCAGGTGTATCTCTCTTAAACATGTTTTTTTTTTCCTGGAGGCAGAACAATTTTTAATTGGATTATGTACCCATTAATACTCAAAACTAGCTGATCACTGGCTCTGTTTCCCAGGAAGCAAGGTACACTGCTTTCTACACCATAAGTCACTTGCAAAACTGACCTTTCCTAAGTAAACCCAGGACAGGAAGGATGTGTAGGTTGCAAAGGCATTTATTTTTTTAATTTGGGAGGATAAGGAAAGGGAGGGAGACAAACAGAGAGAGGTATAAAACCTGGTCAGTTAGTGCTAACAAACAATAGTCAGGAACAAACCTGGTCGGTCACTAACTGATGCTCTATCAAGAAACAGCAGACAAACCAGGAACTTGCAGACAAACCAGGAACTTGCAAGGACTCTAAACTACTAGCGGTCATGTGTGAGAAATTGTGGCAGAAAAAGGGAAACATGACCCTTGTTCTTACAAGAGGAAAAAAGGAAGACTTAAGGAGCTACGGTCCAGTCAGTCTCACTTCTGCAACCAGCAGATTTTCCAGGAAATCATGCTAAAACACATGGAAAATGAGAAGGTGATTGAGGACTGCCAACATGGCTTCACTAAGTACAAATCAAGCCTGACAAAATCAGTGGCCTTCTTTAATAGGATTACAGCATCAGTGCATAAAGGAAGAGAACTGAGAGTCAAGCAAAACATTTGACACTGTCCCACATGACATCCTTGTCTCTAACCTGGATTTGATGGATGGATCACTCAGTTTATAGAGAATTGGCTGGATTGTATCACTCAAAATGTTGCAGTTAACAACCTAATGTATAAGTGTAGAGCGATAAAGACTGGTGACCCTCAGGGGTCCAAATGGGACCAGTGTTACTAGAAGCCTTCCAGTACCTAAAGGTGGCCTATGAGAAAGATGGAGAGGGACTTTTTACAAGGACATCTAGTGACAGAATAAGACGTAATGGTTTTAGACTGAAAGAGGGTAGATTTAGATTAGATATTAGGAAAAAAATTATTTACTGTGAGGGTAATGGCATCCTGGAATGGGTTGTCCAGAGAGGTAGTAGGTGACCTGTCCTTGGAAGTATTTAAGGCTTGGAGGGGACTTTGAGCAACCTGGTCTCATGGAAAGAATTCTTGCCCATGGCAGTGGGGGTTGGAACTAGATTGTCTTTAAAGGTCCCTTCAAGTGCAGAATGTTCTATGATTCTATGCATTCTATGATTTTATGACTGAAAGAGACAACTTGTCTGGGGCTGTTTTTATTTTGTTTGTTTTTCTTGTTACCATTGTTACAGAAAACCAGTGTGAATTTACCCATTCTCAGGTTCTTAGGTTGGTATTCTGCTTTTTACTTTAATTACTGAAAAAAAAAACCATCTGGGGAGTTACAGACCCAGGCGTCTCATCTCAGTGTTAGCACAAAATTGATTTAGAGTGTAATTAAAGTGAGGATGGCATAATATCTGACGTAGTATCACGTAGGTACAAATCACGTAGGTACAAATTCATACATATGAAATTTATGCCTTTTTAACCCATAAGAGGTTACTAAAAATTAATAAAAAATAGATTTATATCACCCTAATTGATGTAATTTATGTACTTTTGTCTGACAATGAGGTACATAAAATTTCATTATAATTAAGGAATAGATTGAAGATAAAAGGCTAAGTCTTGTTACTGATTTTTAAACTGGTTAATCAGTAAGAAAGGAATACAATGAAGGACTGTTCCCAAGGCTATCAGGTACAATACCTGATCAGGTAACAAACTACTGATTTATATTTAACACATTCTTTAAAGTTAGTAAATGTTATTCATATTTCACAATCAAGAAACTGAAATACAGTGCTATGTCAAATTCAGCTCTTGATAGCTATGAAAGAATGTGACAAGTCACACTTTTACAGTGTTCTCTCTCTCCCTGACAACAGAGGTCAAGCTGAGACAGTGAAAATTTGTGGAAATAGTCCCACCATAAGATTATTTTGATAATGAAAAGGGAAGTATGCATCTTTGCTCTCACTGTGCTATGAATCTAAGTAAATAAAAGAAATAGACTGATTTTTTTTAACGAAGAGTATGAAAAAAGCTGAAATATTTCAGAAACAATCTGAAAATTTCATCACATTTAAAGAATGGTGTGATGTTAATATCTGTTTCATTTTATTTGAAAATATGGTCTGTCCTGAAAAAAAAAAAAAAAGCCAGAAATCTTTTTAATGATTATAAGCCAATAACAAAAGATATGTCTGATTTAGATTCAAAGCTCAGCATTTTTTGTCAGTTAGAATATTACAAAACATGAACCATACAGTCTGAGCCACATCTGCCAACTTAGAAATTTAGTGTGTTCAATATGCCTTTGGAATTAAACCTGTGGGATTCATTTTATGTATATTCTAATTTCTCAATTTCTTGGTAAATCCCAATTATATTTCTGCCACCTAATCTTTATTTAGCAAATAATTATAATTTTTATTAGTGCAAAGCACTAGCCTCCAAGCTTACATCTGGCCATAACAGGTCCTGCTGAAGCCTCTGCTGATTTGAAATGGTCCTGGAAAGCACTTTGCAGATGAAGAGGAAAGGCTCAGCTGCTAGCACTCTAGTTATACAACGTTCATCAGATCTGGTGTTTGAAAAATATGCAGTAAGTCTTTTATTTATTTTTATTTTTTATGATGGACTTTGCTGTTATCCAGAAATGCTGCTGGCATTTTCTGTAGTAGTATATCTACTGTCAGCTCATGATCTGCTACAAATATTGTTTACAGACTTTATAGGGGGCAATAAACGGCTTCCAAAACGTTTGACACTCCTCAATATTTATCCACCTGTTGATCCCAGGTTTCTTTAGCGTTTTATTGCCAAATATTCATCTGTAAATAAAAAAGCCTTTGATTAATTCTCTCAAACATAAATCCTTCTTCTTGATTCCAATAAAAAAGATGCCATAACATATTTCTGAAACCATTGTTGTTCTGTGCTGTGATTTTTCTGATTGTGATTTTTATTTCAGCAGGTTCTGTCCTTAAAAAAAGGCTAGCATAGGTAACAAATGCCTTCTTAGTCCCTTGTGCTAAGTTATTTGAATTGCATGGATAAAATAGGTCTGAATACTTTAGAACTTGAAAGCAGTTCACACAAATGTATTTTGTCTGCTTAAAAAAAGAGCTATGATTGTCTTGGACATTTACAGCTTGATTTTACAGCCAGGGAATTTGTGGAGGGTACTACTCATTAAGACACCTGTTACTGAAAATAAAGCAAATAAAAAATATTCACAGTAAATGAGAAAGGTTATGCTGGAAAATTCCCAGTGTATAAGAATATTGTATCTCTATTTCTAAGTCAGGATATTTGATGCAAGGCAGGAAAGTCAGCTGTTTTGTTGTTACTGGCCCTGACTTTGCTATGTTGTTCTCCATATGGTGTGTGTGTTTCATTTGTAAATTTTTTATAGTCCTGGGGTCTCCAGTGTAATCCTGTGCCCTTTTGTTATTGTCTCATACCATTACTTCTCACCGTGCTTTCCAGGACTCCATTTTCAAGGCCCTTTCTATCATACCAGACCTTTTTGCATCTAAACTACATTTTTAAGTCAATAGTGAATATTTCTATCCACATAAATCATCAATACATTACTACTACTATTCATATAAAAATTGGGGTTATGCCACAAAATTATACAAGGCTGAGCAAAGTGAAACAAATGAGGTAATAAGTACTTGGTTGTTAGAAAATTGTCATTAGAGTTAAACAAGCTAAGAAATGTTCCAGGCAGGCCACGAGGAGTTCAGACGCAACCTAGTGAGCTTCAGTCCAGTTGATGCAAAGTCTTTGGCTTGTAATTAGCAATGGCAGTGCTCTATCTATGTAGCTAAATGGCTCCAAGCCAAGGTGACAAGGGCTGGCTTGCTTCATCTCTACTCAATGGCTAGCTTGTTGGCTAGTTCCAAACACATAACACTTGATTCTGAGTCTCCTCATGGTGCCCAGTGATAATCTACTGAAAGAACACACTGCCATTGTGTTTGAGTGTGACTTCCAACTCAAATTATGCAAAAGAAATTGAGACAGTTGTGTGGATGTCCAAGAGAGACATCACTTCTTTAGTTCACAATTCAGCATGCATATTCCTCTGTGCCATGGGGTGTAGCCTTACTTTGAGGAAGAACACTTTGAAGACCTACTTGTGCAAGGCCTAAGTATTGGAGGACAGAAGAGAATGAAGGGGGTTCATGGACTCCCCCTTAATATATTCATGCTTTATTCGTACAAGGGTTATTTTGGGAAGGGGTGGTTAGTCAAGAAATCAGGAAATGAATGTTCAATCAGTCTCCATGATAAGGGGATGAATGCTCAAGCTTGTTTGACTGGGTAGATGTATCCATGGGTCTCAATATAAGTCCATGTATTTTCACTTCAACAAGAACTCTGAAGTTTTGAAAGTGTCTGAGACACATAATCAACACTTTGTTGCTCTTTCTGCCTTTTAACACCTTTGTCAGACAAATAGTGCCAGACATTTTATATATTTAGTGTATCAAATGTGACAGTGTTATTAAAATTACCCATACATTCCTATCCAGAGGTACAGAAATAATTTCAGTTATTGATTTTAATGGTATAGCTGCTCCAAGTGCTGCATTGCCATTAATGATTCATCAAGGTTCTTGGATTTCCTGCTGATATCAGCTAAATGAATGAAGAATATTTCCTGTAACATTGCAAAATAATCAGGAAGACAGAAAAAAGTGTGTATATTTTTTTCCATTTTATTAAATGTAATCTTGTTAAATACATTGTATTAGAGAAACTGAAAGGACTCTATCAAATGTGCAACTGTGTGTGCATTGTCTTGTATTATTTTATTAATTTTAATAGTGGTAAAATAACCTGCTTTAAAGGAATGGCATTGGTTAACACTCTGAAAGAAAGGTCATTTGTTTAGAATTGCTTGATTAACAGCATTTGGAAGAGCATGGAGGCTTAGTGATTAAAAAGAAAAAACAAACAAACAAAAAAAACAACTAAATGAGGGAGAGTCCTGAGGTGTATACCTTAAAGAATCTGAAAGACAATAATTTCTTATCAGTTAAAGACAATAGCACTGCAGGGAATGCTAGGAAGATAACCCCTAAGAACTAGTCTAAGGAAAGACTAAAAACTGGGTTACTTTTTGCACTATCCAAGTTCTCCAGTCACTCAGATTTAATCATATTCGCCATCTCTCCCACATCTTTGGTAGATATGTAATTATACATTTTCCACCAAGAGCAGGAAAGGATATCCAGGTCTAGATGTGCAAGCTATTTCTCAGGTAGAGTACAATAGGCACTATGAGGCACCAGGAAAAGATACATCCCCTCTCACCTGCCCCTGCTTATCAAAGGGTAGGTGAGATAAAAATTACACTAGCATATGGAAGTAAAAACAAGATCATGAATCTGTCACATGCTTGGAAGCCAGTGAAAATCTGAAGATTTTAAGGCCAAGAGAGGGGAACCGAGAAATTTGGGAATAGACTTGATTGAATCATTTTAATTGGGATGCCTTAAAACCAACATTTCTGAAGTTTAGGCAGAATAGCTGTCTTACATCATAGTTCAGCATTAAATCAAACTACTCACAAATCCCTAATGACACCTGTCATTTTTGTAGTATGGTCAGTTAGTTATTATCACAAAAAATGTCAGTCTACAGAGGAAAAGCAATTTCCTTATTGAAGGAATCAATGATCAAAACTTTTTGGCCTACCTTATACAGGAATTTTGGTTAGATTAACAAAATGCTTTGACATATAAGGCTATCAAATCATCTTCCATAAAATTATTTCAGGAGTTGCTTTTCCTCTTTATTGAACCAAATAGTATGTACAAACTGGCTGCTTTTCTGCACTCTACTACAAATATTGATGCCAAAATGATTTTTGCTTTTATATTTTCTTCACATATATTAATGGCTCTGTAGATTATTGTTGTAAAGTTATATAGTTCCTAGCTAACTTCAATATTTTCCCTACCCTGATAGAGAGAAAGACAAAACACATTCCAAAAGGCTCCTATCCTATCTTGCTGCTTCTTGGAACCAAGGTTAAAGCAGCTTCTTAAGACACTTTCTCATAATCAAAGTACAGCTAGTACAGCTAGTAGCAAGAAAGGGGGGCTCCAGGAGAGGTGAAAACAAGGAGGGAATTACCTTATTACTTGTGCTTCTAATTGGGTATTCTTGCCAATTATGCTAATTTGTTACAATTGTAAAACTATTTGCCCTATGTGGGGTGGGCATTTTTCCATATCTGCCCCTGGAGGTCTCCAATTAAAGACCAGCTTTTATGTCACCTCCTATACTAATATTGTCTCAAAAGTGTGTTTTATTTCTAGACCTTTAAGGCATCAATATGATTGTTCATTTCATGAAGTAGAATTAAAATACAATTCATTTGTTAAATTTATTTGTTAAATTTCAGGAAAAAATGCACATCTTAAATCTGGAATGCATTCTTTTCAATAAATTCTACTGTCTGTTTTTTGGTATAATTATTTATCATATACACCATATAGAACAAAACAGCCATCAATCTTTCCCCTAATACTTTAGCAGAGTTAGACAAAAGTTGTGCCCAAAATAGTAAGGTTAATTTTAGGATACAGGAAATGAATTTGCATAAAATCTAACAGTGCAAGAAGCATACTGCAATATACTACTAACAGAGATCTTATTGATTTACTATTTTGGTAATAAATTTTTAATATTTTCATTTTGACATTTCTTTCTCTCATATATTTTTCATGAAGTAGTGGGTTTGCCAGGAACACTGCAGTGATGAATGATGTTACAAAGATACTTTTCCACTAAGCTGGTCATTCATACAAGTAAAAATTATTATTCAGTAATCTCACAGGATTTCTTTTCCTACTATAGTTTGTTATTTAAAACAATGTAGCTTCTAGTGATTTTTATTGCAATGCAGTACAGGTAGCTGTATGTCAGGATATTTAAGTAATGAACATCATGAAGAACTTTCACTGAAAGAAAGGAGACTATCAGGAAGCTGCCTCTGACCATCACTAGACTGAATTAAATTTGCATTTAGTGTCAAGAAAGAAAATGTATTTAATCCACTAATTCAGCATAAACATTTCTATTAATGAATCCTCTCAAACTGTAGCAAATGCCATGCTATATGACTTCATAACATCATGCATTGCATGCTTAGGACAATACTTCTGATTTGGAGAAAGCTTTAGCCTCTATCACTACCATTCACTGAAGTGTCTAGCAATGGTTTTGGGAGGTACTAAAATATACTTGGGTTTTTTGGTTGTTGGGGTTTGGAAGGGACAGTTGTTGGTGGGTTTTTTTGAGGTGCTAGGTGGTCCCGTCCCTCCCCATGACTTTTGCTTGATTTATCTAAATTCTATATCATTGTTTTTCATGTGACTCATATCCTAGCAAATTCTAAATATTAAGGAATCTGAACTTGTTTATATACATGCAAAACATTTGGAAGTCATTGCACTTCTGAGTATTTCCACAACTGTGTAAATAGCATTACTTAATATATTGCTTATCATAATGCATGTATTGTAATGATTCACAGTTTTGTATCTTATGATCAGTAAAGGT
Organism: Orthonyx spaldingii; assembly: GCA_013397795.1. Taxonomy (NCBI): domain Eukaryota; kingdom Metazoa; phylum Chordata; class Aves; order Passeriformes; family Orthonychidae; genus Orthonyx; species Orthonyx spaldingii. The sequence goes on along the minus strand of VZTJ01001486.1, from coordinate 51,213 downwards.
AGTATTCTATGAAAAATTTATGAAAATGTGAGCCACAGTATTTATATATACCCAGTTGGTGCCGGTGCTGCTGTTCCGACTCGCTGCTGCATTGCAGAGGGGAAGAAATGGTCCCACTGAGCACCGCAAGGATGTGACCCCACGTGAGGTGGTCCCAAAGGGACCCCAGACCCCCTCCTTTCCCTGAAACAGGGTAAAACACAGTTCTGTTTCCTGGGTTATGGTGCCTTAAAGAGACAGTACAACAGGTTGTAGATGATGTACAGAAAATATGGAATATAATACACACATTTTTTGGGTCACCTAGGTCTCCTAGGACAAGGGCCAACTATGTCCTGGAGTGCATCGGGCACAGCATCACGAGCTGGACAAAGGAGGTGACCGTGCTGATCTATTCTGCACTGGTGTAGCCTCACCTGAAGTCCTCTGTGCACTTTTGGGCACTACAATATAAGAAGGATTTCAAAGTATTAGAGTGTGTCCAGAAGAAAATGATCAAGTTGTTGAAAGGCCTCGAGGAAAAGAATTATGAGCAGCAATTAATACCACTTGTTTTGTTCAGCTTAGGGAAGAGAAAGCTGAGGACTGACCTCGTCACAGACTACAGTTTCCTGAAGGAGAACAGTGGAGAGTAAGGTGCTGATCTATTCTCTTTGGTCATTGGTGATAGGACACAAAGTAATGGAATGAAGATACCTCAGAGGGAATTCAGATTTGACATTAAGAAAATATTCCTCCCTGAGAGGGTGGTCAGTCACTACAACAGGTTTCCCATGGAAGAAGTTGGTCATGGTGCCGCTGCCCGTTTCTGTCGGGTCTTTTCAAGCTGCCTGGCAGCTTGAGTGTGGCTTTTTCTGTGTTCGGCTTTTTACTTTGGACCTTTGCAGCTCCAGGGTATGCAAATTCTGGTCTCCTTAGTAACGGCTCAAACAAGCTCACCTCATCCAAGGCAAATTAACAAGTTGTTAATGGGGCAGTTCCTGACAGCAAAGAAGCAGGGAGGGCTTTCTATAACTATTATTCCAAATTTATTAAATTTGAAGGTAAGTCACAAAAAGCCGAGATCTGAGGGTGTGCAGGGGTTTAAAAGGGGCGAGAGAAAGGGGCAGTCTAAGGGGAGAAACAGGGGAATAAACCAATAGAGAAACAAGACATGGTCGGGGAACATCCAATGGGGAAACAAAGGGGTGGAATGCATTAATATAACCAATCAACAGAACACGATAACAGAACTTTTGAGCAACTGATGAATATTAAAACAACTGTGAAGGGGGACAGGGGAGGAGATGGAACCTGACTGACACTTATGAACGGTGGGAAACTATCAATGCCTGTCTTCCCCATCCCCCTCAGATTCACTGCTCTGAGGGGAATAGTTTGACCATCTTGCTTCTTCATTAACACCCCTGCAGAAGGCAGGGGTTGCAGATTGTCCATTGTTTCCTGTGACCACAGCCACTGACTGGGTCACTGCCACATCATAGTACCAAGAATGCCAGAGTCCAAGAAGCATCTGGACAATGCTCTTAGATTTACTTTTAGGTAGTCCTGTGATGAACTGGGAACTAGGCTAGAGGACCCTTAGAGTCCTTCCAATTTAAGATCTTCTATGATTTTATGAAACTTTTCATAAACTAAGGACCATTCCAAATAGATAGTCTTCATATACACACCTTGCTCTGGAGACAGTTTAGTAGTTTGTGTGCAGACCTGTCCATGGTGAAAGAGACAAAAATCCAGTGACAAAATGCTGAATGTGCATATAGATATGTAAAATTAGGAGAAAGTTGAGTCATACTCATATTCTGAGCCAGCTGTTTGGGTTACCTGTATAATCAATGGAGACATTCTGGCATCTGGCATTGCACGACTCCTAGGGATGCACCTCTTTCAGTGATTGCTTTGAAGTGCTTCTGCCTACTGACTAGAATGTGGAAGAAGAAATCTGGCTAAGATTAATGAGCTGAGAGATTGAATAGCACTTCAAGTGCCTCAGGAAGTGTGAGCTTTTCAAAATCTAGGGTTGAATTGCCTAAACACAAGGCCCAGTTTTATTTGCCATGCCCTAGGACATATGAGAGATATTGCAGAACACCTACAGTAAACCCGAGTATTTCTGAATGGGCAGGTAGTAATCAAGATACCCCAGGTTATCCTAAATTGTTGATAAGATATCAATATTAAGGCATCTGAACTGATTTCGTACAGTCCATTTAAAATCAGATATCCTCATGAAACTCAGAAGATATGGAATAAATATAACTATATAGTCCTGACATATTTTAACAAGTTTCAGGTTATGGCACACCAAAAAATGTTTCCTTTAGCATTTAACTAGTTATTCTGATTGATACTCTTGGAGCCTATTTGATCATCTTTGAACTTTCAGTTTATGGGTGTTTATTCTCATAATGCATTGGAATATTTATAATACTTTTTAAAAATGGACATTTTTTCTAGCATAGTGTGGGAAGAAATTATGTACAAAATCCCATTGGTAGTCTTAGTAATTACCTTTTATGTTCTTTACATAAACCAAAATTATTTTCATTTTTGAATTTGATTTAATCTTATTTATTAATTAGTAATAGAAAATTATTTTGTGATAAGTTATAACATCTCATTATCCTCTTCCTTGTTCCTTCCCTTCCTTCCTCCCTCCTTCCCCCTTCCCTCCTTCCTTTCTTACCTCCTTCCCTTCTTCAAAGAACTGTCCTTAAAAGTTCTAGTGACATGACATAAGAACAGAGCTGTGACTCCTTTCCCAATTTCCCTTTTTATTTGAAATAAAAGAAAGTGGTCTCTTATTCCTTTTTCCTCTTTTTTTTTTTCCTTTTTTTTAAGTTAGAGAAAATAATCACTTCAGAATGTCCCTTCATCTAACATGGGGGCATGTATAATACCACAAACAGCTAATAGAGAATGTCAAGGCAACAGGAATAAAAGCAATAGGAAAATCAATTGAGAGTGCTTCTGCATCTTCACACAGAACCTACAGGACAGAACATTCTTTTTAAAAATAGCTTGGTGAAGTTAACTTTCAGGTTTACTTAAAAAGCCTTAACAACTCTTTCCATAAAAGTTTTAATGTTTTCCTATTATAGCAGGAAAATAAATATTATATTATGTTGTCTGCACTGTGCATTCATTTCACTATACAAATTCTTGTGTATTTATGTTTTAAGCACACATACACACATGCAAAAAACCAGTGAACATGTAAATACCCCCATTATTACTGTCTTCTATACACTGTAAACAGTTCAAAAGTAGCACCTTACTCCTTCCATGCATTATTCTCAAAATGTTCCTTTCGAAATACTATTCTGGAATGTTTTTAAGTGTATAGAACCTCAAACTATCTATCTATCTATCTGTCTATCTATCTATCTAGAAATACATGCAAGATAAATGGGAATATTGTATTACTGCTTTGTCTGTCTGAACATAACACTTTTATTTACTCCATATACTTCCTTTTCTCTTAGTCATGAATTGCTGATGTCAACTGAAGTGACACAAGAACAGTTGACACAAGGATTGAACATGGAATAGATTTCTAAACAATACTGTTTCATGATTCAGGATATGATATTGCATACATAGCATCCCACAAGTAGTCATTCTTAAGACAATTTGTCCTTTTTAATTAGTCACTCGTTTCAGATTAATGCAGTGATAAGAAATTTTTTTCAGTTTACCATTGACATTGTGATCACTCTTAAAGAATTCGGAAATAGAAGTTCACTTTTTACATTCTACCATGGGGATATAGCATAGCTAATGATGCCTCTAAGACTACTAGGATAATGTAGCAATTATTAAAAATTCTTAAGACTTCAGGATTGTCCAGCTGTGCTCTGTATTTTTAATTTTTCTCTCCCCTCAAAGCATCAAAACATCATTTTTTGTAGTTTCTATACTATAGAGTATTAATTTGCTAGAACAGATAATAGCTCATAATATTTATAGCTAATTTTTCTGGTGAAAGTGCTATAGCAGAAGCACTGTGGAAAAATACGCACAGGTTTTTCTCTCCTCCAAGAATAGGAAAATAATATTTCATATGCAAGAAAATTCAGAAGGGCTAACTTACAAAATTTGCTAATAATGACATATACAAGTTCTCTTTTCCAGTCATCAGACCAAAGAACAAAACTGTGCAACGCAGTGAGACATAAACAGTGTGAATAAACTCTTTTTTGGCTGGTTTTCAAACTGACAATTGCTTACAAACTGGAAACATGTTCTACATTTGACTCATTCATCACACAAGAGTGAATTCTTGGAAAATTGTACCTAATAGACAAGAATACCACAGCTCACAGTCAGAAGCCTGTTACAAATGAATAATAGGGTTTTTAAGTGATCTCAAACACTCATTTATAACAATTCCTTACAGAATTCACTTTGGTTTTAGATATTTCTGTAGGAGATCATATTGAGAAAATAGAATATTTTCATAATCTGTATCAAAACTACTTCAAAGCTCTTGTTTCTGCCATTCATCTTCTACATTAGATTACATAAAAATGCACACTTCCTAGGCCTGTAAGCATTCTCTGGGAGGCTCAGAATATAACCGACCTCACACAGGGATTTACTTTAATTGATTATTTCTTGCATACAGGAGAAACATAGTTTTCTAAGTTCTGAATACCTTTTATCAACCAAAAGGAGTCAAAAGCTCTGTAATTATATAATTTCTTTGTGTATTAGCATACAGGGGACAGATCCACCACACTTTCTCTTAAAAAGGCAAATTTAGTAATCCAAAGTCCATAATTACATCTTAGTCATTTGCATGGAACACCTACATTGCCATTAAGATTTTGGGAATTCATAGTTCCCTTCTGATTTTTTTTGTGTGTTTGTACAGAGGACAGTTTATCCATGACATTCAGACCTTGATTCACTAGAGATTTTGTCTGTGCTAGTTTCTGGCTTTGTAGACAGCAACAGAATAAGAAAGTACATGTTTCAGTGCACAAATGATGAGTCTGAGTTTTTGGTATTGTTTTAAAAGTTGATAAGAAGTTATGAAATATAAATTAAGAAATCCAGATGATCACAGCCAAACAACTCTACCTCTGAGGTTCAGTGTGTACAACTTCCTTATGCAAACAAATCCTCACTTTGTGAAGAAAGCAGGTTTTGTAAGGTACTTACTGTCAAGATAGGTCAATCAAGGCACAATTAGCTCTAATTAGCAATCCCACAGGCTATTAAAATTGTTTACCTTCTGTTGAGATAGGCACAAAAAGGTACATAATTTTTTCCCACTTGTGAAAACATCAAAGAAAAGTATTTCCGATCTGAACCATGAACGCAATTATAAATGAGGACAAGCACAGCAGTGGTATAAACAGAATTTAGGGAACCATTTGTATTGCTAATTGCAGCATTTGAACTAGCTGAGGGAGTATGTAATGTTCTTCCTATGAGGCTCAAAATAAAGGGTCCTAAATAATTGTTGGGCTTTTAAATATAAAATTTCACAAGGACAGGTGAACCAAATGACAAATCTCAGGATTTCTTACAAGTTCTATAGCTATTTAAATTCTTATCTCAATGTCTGAGTAAAGAGGTAGAATGGTAATAATTTTTTGCTCTTATTCAAGTATATAAACTAATAGCCCTTTTTTTCAAAAGAAAAAGCCTAGAATAGATCAATGCCTAGATCTTATTCATTTTTTAAAAAGCTAACATATAATAGAAAATTCAAATAGGAAATGAAAGGGCTTGAGAAATCTGTAGTTGTCTCATTTCATTTTTTTGAAATTATATTGCCTATAGAGGGGAAAACAAGCTTCATGAAGAACAATGAACATGGATTTTACAAGTTAAAACCTTACATGACACATTGCATTGGAATTGAATTTAGGGAGAAAAAAGTTTTAGCTTCTTTACTGAATGAGGAAGAAATTGCTGTACTAAAACCTGCTTTAAGTGAGGATAGTTTCCTGCTCTGATAGACCTTGTTTAGCTAAGTACCAACAAGAATGTAGTTTGGAACAAGGTTTTCGCCCAAAAATGAGGCAGTATGCCACATCCTTTTTTTGTTTTTTTTTTTTGTTTATCTGACCTGCTAAATGTGCTTAGATGCTACTGGCAAGAAGGAATTATTTAAGCAATGATTTTAAACATATCCATGAAACCACTTAAATTATACTTAAACACTAAACCACATAAATAACACTCCTCTGGATGCATTTAATGTACTTGACTATGTCCAGAGGAGGACAAGAAAGCTGGTGAAAGGCTAGGAAGGTATGTCCAGTGAGGAGCATCTGCAAACTCTGGCTTTGTCTAGTTTAGAGAAAAAGACATTGACGGGTGGAAGTGGAGTTTCCAGTGATAGGAAATCTAGGAATGGCTCAAAGCTGCACCAGGGGAGGTTCAGACTGAATACTGAAAGTATTTCTTTAGCAAGAGGGTGGTAAAACTCTGCAACAAGCTTCCTAGAAAGGTGGTAGATGCTCCAAACCTCGCAGTGTTTAAGAGGCATTTGGACAATGCCCTTAATAATATGCTTTATATTTTGGTCACTTCTGAAGTGTTCAGGCAGTTGGACTAGATGACCATCATAGGTTCCTTTCAACTGAAATATTCTATGCTATGCTATGCTATGTTATGCTATGCTATGCTACTCTGTTGCAATTCACTCTATTTTAATATTTTTTCAGGTAAATTTGCAATCACCTACTCCATATTCATGATAATAGATTAGATTCACCAGAAAGTTTATTATTGTTTGTAATTATTTTAATTCAAATAATTCAATAAAAAATGCTAGCAATCTATTAGACCTGCAATAGGAAACTGTAATTTTAATTTAGTGGAGTTCATAATTTGGCTTTAAATATGCAAATAATGTAAAGGCATATGTTTGGTTCTTCATTACACATTGCTATAGAAGAATGAAAACTATGAACTGCATCTTTAGTTATCATATAAAAGTTATTTATTTGAGTATTATTATTATAATAGAAATAAATATGCCTTAAAAAATTCACCAATATTTATATCATCCCAATATGCATGTAGAAAACATTATTGAAGCCATTTCATCCTTTGCATAACAATATCTTGGCTGGTTGGCACTTGCTAACAGAATTGTTAGGCTTCATCTAACATGATGTATGACTGATTATTTCTCTTTAATTAAAATAATACAATCCAAAAGAGTCTAATCCCTTATATCCCTGACATAAATGAGATTACCCGTAGATTTGCCACATAGTGGATTTCTAAATGTATGCTCACCAGAAAAGAGCAATCATGTTAATGTATTTCATCCAGCCTCTCTGAAGCTGCACAGGAAAAGATGGGGCTTATAATGAGACCATGAGATTTACAGATATGAGCTACAGCAGACCAAGGAGATAGTAAAAAAACCACCAGAAATCCTGAATCCAGTATTTCTAAATCAAGTAGCCTGACAGCTGATTATATGGAGGAAGCTGTAGGTCAGGAATTTCTGGTTATCACAGCTCAGGCAATATGGTACAAGAAAAGAAACAGCCTAGACAGAACAGTTTAGGCTTTTGAAGATGAATTCCTAATCCATTAATTCTACACAGAAGCTCATGGGAAGTTAACGAAACTCAAAGTCATCCACTGGTGGCACAAAAGTGCAAATCCTGCTGTTTAGACTGCCGGTTGAAATGGAATGCAAGGCTGTTATTTTCATCTATATGTAGGTTTTGTGTTGGTGAAAACTAAAACGCTCAGAGTTGATCTGACCCCAAATAATTTTGTTTTCAAAGTTATCATCAAAACCCCTATGTTGAGCTTACTGTCCTCTGAAGTCAGATGTTTGGGGTATGAACAGTAAGAACATCAAATAAATTTCTCTTTCTCTCAAGAAAAAATAGTTATGGAAAGAATTTACACTGTGTTTTAATAGGTGTTCTGGAATTCTTTGTGTAAAATGCTGTGTGTTTCATATAATCAGATTGAATTGCACAAAATCTCTTCCTGCCTTGTATCAAAACACTACATTTAAAGATGCTGTGAAAAGCACTTGCTGGACACAGTAAGTATTTCTGCAAGACAAGTAGGAAAGTTATCATTATTCTCCTTCTGTGATTCTAACAGAAATAAAGAAAACATGACTATTCAAATCTCTGGCTATTGCCATTGTCAAATGATGTTCAAGATTCACAAGTGTTGAATCCTTCCTTAATTCTGAGTTATGCAAGTTAAAATTGGTCTAAATAAAATCTGTATAATTACCACAAATAGGGGAATAGGGGGGAATATTTTTTTTATTTTTGAGCTGAATGAGAGACATAATGCTGTTTGCAGAAATAAGGAAAAGAAAAGACAAAGGAAAAGCTACAGAATTCTTGCACTATTTCTTTTCAAAACTATATTTTTTTTCATTTATCCACCTACTCCTTACTTTGGTAGAGACTGTCATACTGAGATTACTTTTGATACTAATGTACTTTGCAATAGGCTCTCTTAGTATGGTCAATAAATAATTCAAATCTTGTAATCCAATTCAAAAATATTAATATATACATATATATTAACATTTATATGTTATATAATTACAGCATAATTATAACTATTGTCTATTCTCTGTAGTCTAATACTGAATTTCAAATATAAATCTTGGTTTCATACCATAGAATGAGCTGTTAAGGTAACCTTGATTTATGACTTTCACAAAGAACTCTCAAAATATAATTTTAAAATGTAATAAAAATCAATTCCATCTGAAATTAGTAGATTCAGGAGCTTCAGCCAAACTGTCTTACAACTAAGTTGAGAAACTGGTTAATCTAATGAGAACTTTTTGCTCATTGTGGGAGTAAGGAAATGAGGCTTGCCGTGTGGAAAAGACAAGCTGGGGCAGTTGCAAGATTTCCATCAAAACTCAGTCTTGGGAGTAAACGGCAGGGGGAATCTACATCACTAATCACAATAATAAAAAATACTTTCTTAGAAATAGTATATATTTTGTCATTTTGATCTAGAAAGTTATTTTTTGCATTTTTTTAAAAGAAGAGTTTCATATCACATGGGATGACTGATGCGTTAAATCACAGAAAGGGACAAAATATTGAAACACTGAGAGGCTTGGGACCTCCAGCATTACTACTGAAAGTAGTTACTGCATAATTAATCTAAAAATGAGATACTGCAGCTAGCATCACTACCTTTCTTTTTACTGTCAGTTTATCAAGATTTATCTCAAATGGTAATTGCATGTACTGCATAATTCCACTACAGAGTTTACATGGTAATATTGCAATACAAAAGTATCCAGTCAAATTCATTGATGTTATCTTTACAGTGAATAAATTATTGCTACTCAATGTTTCCAGATATTTAATTTGTTTTTTATTTATTAAATTTATTAGCTTTGATAAATTTATTAGATTTATTTTCTTTTCTTAATTTGTTTCTATAGTATACCTTTTTTTCTATTACAGTAAAAAATAGTATTCATTAATTCTTCTAAATAGAAGATACTGTTTTTATGGAATGCTACCATGATTTACTTCTCCTGAGTTAAAAAAAAGTAGGCTTCCTTCCACCCGTGAGATTCCTTCATTCTTCAGCTGAAAAATGCTGATACATTTATCATCCTTAATTACAGTTCTATGATAGGTAAATCCATGGATTATAGCCACAGGTAAGAAAATTTTTCTCTTCTGGTAAAACAGTTTGATCTGAACACTTAATGTAATGCAGCTTTCAAATCCCAGAGCAGGAAAATTCTGGTGGTGTTACTAAGAAAATGCAAAAATTATTAATTTGTTTGAACAACTCATTTTTATCAGCTAATATTACTCCAAGGAGAAGGCAAACCAAGAGATGCTCTATTTGTCCTTGATTCTATAAACATTTTTGCAATCTATGTTCTTTGGCCAGACTTAACAAAATATTATGATGGATATTAAGAAGAAGAGGATAAAATTCAAAGAACAGTTATTCAATATCTGGTTTAGTAGCCTCAAATTAGACTGCAGACAAGGAGAAGGTAGATTTGTACTGCTTCGCACACTATGAATGAAGGATTCACTGCCTGTGTTGAAGAAAGAAATAAGATCATCACTGCAACCTGTTCCCATGTCTTGTTTGAACTGGAGATTCAAACTGAAGAACAGGTTTCTTCAACTTTGACTCATCATACTCAGTCAGAAATGAACAAGCAGCTTCAAAGCTTGCTATTCAGTTTTAGCATATATGTATATTTTGGGGGTGTTGGGAGCAGAGGAGGGAGGGTTTCCAGTTTTGAATGCTACTGTTTAATTCTGTTGTCACTTGGGGACATGGTTTAGTGGTAAACATGGCAGTGGGAGGCTGCTGGACTCCACAGTCTTAGTCTACTAAGTAAGGTTTTTCCAACCTTAACTATTCTATGATTTTATCTTTCTGCTCTCAAGTGTTTGTCATCGTAGTATTTTTCATACCTTGAACCAGGAAGGGTAAGAACTCTTATGACAGAACATAATTTTGGATTATGCTTCACACAGACACAAAAGATCCCATCAAATTTTATTCTATTAATCTGCTTATCCAAAATGAGTAAAATTTCTTAAACTGTCTTCTTAATGCTGTGCATAACAAATATTGCTTCAAAATGCATTGAATATGTGAGGAAATAAATAATTCCTTTGAAAATCAGCTATGCACTTAAAAGTAGTTACAGTAATCTCCTTAGTCAAATGTTTGTCAAAAATAGGAAATTGTTCCATTTTACAAGACTGATGGAAAATTGAGCTATCAAAGTCTGTCTACTGCAATGTATTATTATTTTTACATTGAAACTAATCTTTAATTACTGAGTAATCTCTGGAAACAAAACACTTAATAATTTTAATGATAATTACATAAAATTGAAGAAGAATATTTGGAAGTGTTGCACTTAAGTCTAAATAATCTTGCCTTAAGAAGATATTCAGCTTAATAAAGGCATGGGTTATACTGTCACTAACTGCAGTATCCAATAATCAAATTTTGGCATTAAAAATATTACTACCACTATTTAATATACAAGAAATATACATCGAGACATACCTTATTTAGCCTTTTTTACATCTTTGTGGTTCTTACACCTCAAGATTTATGGTCAATGACTTATTTTTCCTTAGTTTCTACCATTCAGTGTTATTTTCCTACTATAGGAGTTTATTCTTAAGCATCAGTTTCTTTATGAACTATTTATTTTCAGACTATTTCCCCCACAATCTCCAAAATGTTAGGTTTTACAAGTGAATGAACTTACAAGTTTTGACTTTTCAGAGAACGACAAGTCTTCAGTGTCCTTTAAATGCAATTACTGGATGGGTTGGTAACATAAGATAATACATCCTTTTTACTAACATGAATTGTAGATGATAAAAAATTCCACCTCAGAGAATTTCTTTCTAAATTACTTTCAGTTCATTCATTACATAGGATCTTTGTTCAGGAGATGTGTATGACAGCTGATTAAAAAAACTCCTCCCAATTCCTTCTTATTTAATTTCAATAGCATTAGATTCAGAAAGGGGCAATAATTATTTCAGCTGAACACAAACAGATTTCAAATCTTAATTATAGACTACGGTACACACCCCTGTCTCTCAGACAAACAAGGAATAAGACTATTTTGAAAACCCATTGCCAAACTATTTTTTCCTACTTACTGACAGTACATACTGTGACCACCTTTCTGAATATTTAAGTTATAATTTATCCAACGTTTATAAAGTAAAGCATGCCTGCCATCTGGATGTTTTCATGTCATCCTTGAAGCTGAATCAATATCATTTGCTTAGAACAGTTGCCTCAGCATACAGATCACTTGAAATGTGAATGGTAGAAGTGTAGGAAATGACAGCTTTGCATCATGAAGCTCAACTGCTCCAGACTTCGAGCACATCCTGATTTTTTTTTGTTCCGTTTTTTTTTTTTTTTTTTTTTGGTCAAAATAAAATGTTTTCTGAATTCAATGGGAATATTGTCACACATGTACTGTTTGGAAAGAGAAGAGAAATAAGGTCACACACCCTACCAGTTTGGGGATGAGGGTAGGCAAAATTCCTGATTGTTGTAATGCAAGTTTGCCTAAGTGAGAAACTCTGAATTTAGCATTAATAATTTACTTGTTTCTCCATTACAGTTCTTCGTAAAATGACTTAAATGCAGAGCATTCCTCTTAGATTTTCCAGTAGAATCCACAAATCAGTGCAGTATTCAAGAACTTAAAGTATTTTACTAGACCTAACACTTAGTAGCAAGTGCAATTCTTTGAAAATAATAATTTAATCTCATTTGTAACTAATAGGCCCCTAAACTAATCAGCTGGTCTGCATCTGTGAATATGATATTACTGGTTTGCCTTTGAGAAGAGTAGAGGATATTTGAAAAATCAATCATCTGGAGTACTGTATTTGTCCATTAATAACAGTATCGCATTTTGATGAGGTTACAGACTTTTTGTACTAACTGAAATTGATGATAAGTGTGGCCATTCAAAGGAGATAAGTCTTGAGTTTCATTTAGGGAAGTGGTACTCAAATTTTAACATCTGAGGAGCATGCAGCTGCTTAGGCAGGTTTCTCTGTGAATTATTCCACACTTTTAAGTTCCTATGCCAAATTGATTCCTTTGTGGGTTTGTTTCCTCTTCACTCATTAATTGATAATATTTTTCTCAGCAGATACCGCTCTTTCTCATGTTTAACACCAGAGGCACTGCATGGAGTGCAAATAATTTTTCCAGAGATCTTATGTGTCACTAGGAGAGTTGCAACATCCCAAGTCTTCTTTTCATTTTACCTTTTTTTTTCTTTTTGATGCTTATCTAGGCATAAAACTCTGTTATAAACACAAAATTGTTTCCTGAGTTATCTTATATTTATGAAGCAGGTAGCTGAGACCATGACTGGAGTATTGTATCCAGGTCTGAGCTCCTCAGTACAAGACAGACAGGGACATACCAGAAAGAGTCCAACAAAGGGCCACAAAGATCATCAAGAAAGTGAAGAAAGGCTGAAGGAACTGAGACTCTTCAGCCTAGAAAAGGAAAAGCTCTGGGAGATCTCATCAATGAATGTATATAAATACCTGAAGAGAGGTTGCAAAGATGATCATGGAATCATAGAACGATTTTGGTTAGAAGGGATTTTAAAGGTCATCTAGTCCAACTCCTCTACATCTAAAGAGTGGGGACATCTTTAGATCGGGTTGCTCAGAGCCCCATCCAACCTGACCCTCAATATTTCCAGGGATAGGGCATCTACTGACTTTTTTGTCAACCTGTTCCAGTGACTCACCACCCTCATGGCAAAGACATTCATCCCTATGTCTACCCTTGTTTAGTTTAAAACCATTATCCTTTGTCTTATCACTACAGGTCCCATTAAGAAGTCTGTACCACTCTTTCTTATAAGCCCCCCTTAAGTATTGAAAGGCCTTAGTAAGGTCTTCCCAGAGCTTTCTCTTCTCCCAGATTCAGTTGAGAACAACCCCAACTCAGTCTTTCTTCATAGAAGACATCCATCTCTCTGATCACTTTTGTGTCCCACTTCTGGATCTGCTCCTGTAGGTCCACCCACATCTTGCTTGTACTGAGCGCTCCAGAGCTGGATGCAGAACTCCAAGTGGGATCTCATGAGAGAGGCACAGAGGGGGAGAATCACCTCCCCTGACATCTTGGCCAGGCTTCTTTTGCTGCAGTCCACAATATGGTTGGCTTTTTGAGATGAAAGCGCACATTGCTGGCTCATGTCCAACTTTTCATCCACAAGTAGCCTCAAGTCTTTCTCCACAGGACTACTTTCAATCCCTTCATCCCCTGGACTCGATTGATACCAGAGGCTGCCCGAACCCAGGTGCAGGGCCTTGCACTTGGTGTTGTTGAGCCTCATGAGGTTTACATAGGCCAACTTCTCAAGTTTATCCAGGTTGCCCTGAATGGCATTCTTTCCCTCAGGTGTGTCAATAACACAAATCAGCTTGATGTCATCTGCAAACTTGCAGAAGATGTATAGATCCCAGTGTCTATGCTGCTGACGAAGGCATTAAACTGTACTGATCCCAAAGATGGAGCCAGTCTCTGAAGCTTAGTGACAGGACCACTGGTAATGGGAATAAACTGAAAGAGAAGACATTTCCTCTGAATATCAGGAAAAACTTTTTCACTGTGAGGGCAGCTGAGCACTAGTGCAGGTTGCCCAGAGAAGTTGTGAAGTCTCCGTTCTTGGAGCTATCCAAAAACTGTATAGACATAGTCCTGGGCAACTGGCTGTAAGTCATCCTGCTTCAGGGGGTTGGACCAGATTATCTTCAGAGGTCCTTTCCAACGTGAACCACTCTGTGACTATGTGATTCTGGATCTCATGAGAGTATATTCTTCCTTCTGAAATCCTTTCAATTGCAAATGTTCATGTGTAACATTCCTACTGGCCTCTGGTCCTTTCTGAAACTCTTCCATTCATTTTCAGACCTGGCAGAAACCCAGTCTTTCAATACAATTATTATTTGTGAAAGCTATAGGTGTCCTCAAATCTTCAGAGCACAAATTTTGCCTTTTGATGATGCCCAGTTCTTTATTCAATCTGTTTTGAGGGTAGTACTGCTTCTGCACTTCTTTAATTCCCTATGCTATTAAAAAGCAAAACGAGCAGTGTCGTATTTATCAGCACTGGTTCTTGAATTCTCCTAAAAGCTGGTTGTCTTCAGGCATCATTCCCATGCAGACCTCATGTCACCTGCACAGCAATGGGCAAAGACTTCTCAACAGAAGTCAAGATCCCATTGAGCAGGCAAGACTGTACCGTAAGTGGAAGTTTTCACAGAAACAGTTATGTAGGATGAACTGTATTTGGAATAATGGTCTAGAAAGGTGCTTCTCTGTGACAGCTGGATCATAAAACTTTATACAGGAAGTCTAACTATGGAGGATAATTTAAAAAAGGTCTTTGTGTATCTATTACCTTAACAACCTTCTTCCACTCTGTTCCATAGATCATCAGGTACTCAGGAGGATCCTACAGAAATTGACATATGACTGTTGCATAAATTCCCTCCAAGGCAGCAATTTAAACACACTCTGTTCAAAAAAGTTTCTAAGTCTTCTGCACAGTAACAATAGTTGCTAGAGCTGTCATGGATTGCCATGGACTTTGCACCCAGACTGCATCCCCTTTTTTTCTCATTTCCTGATTCATGGAAGGAATGAGCAAGAGGTCAAGAAGAACACAGATGGAGACAGAACTGTAGCTATTAGCAACTAGCTCTGTGATAAAATTGCAGGGTAAGGTATTTGCAATGTACTGTCAGAGTTACTCCCAGCACTGTTTTTAAGTGTGAATGTGAATATATAGGAAGTGCTGTCAAATATGTTAAGGTTTCTATCTTACTATTGCCAGTTGTATTCTATCTAGAGAGCGTTGTATACAGTGTTCACACACACACACACAATACTATATAAATACGTAACATATTTTTGTCTATTATATACACAGCAGACAAAACCGACAAGCTATGATTTGTAGTCTTTGTTTAAGAATAAAATAGATTTACATGGTCTGCAGGTTTAAAGGAGATGGTCCCTCTATCGGTAATATTTTGGAATCTAGTGAGTACTACTTTAATCCCACTTTTATTACTTCATTAAATGCTTGAAGAGAAGACTTTAAAATGATGTATTATGATCCCCTTTCTGTTTTATTATCAAAAGAATGAATTTTTTTGAAATGCCAAAGAGAAGAGTCAGCTGTTTACAAGTTCCATCACTTGATAGAGAGTGCAAATATTTGACTTTATTTTAATAAATTATTTTATTAACAATATAATTTTTTATATTTTAATAATATTAAAATATATTTTAATATATTTTAATTTCCTTTTGATTCATAGCTGAGCAAATTGCTTAATCTCTTCTGGGTACCTTCTGGTGACTCTGAGATCTCAAATTTAGTACTCTTCCTTTCTTCTTTTTTTCCTTCCTTTCTTTATCTTTCTCTGTAGTTCAAAGTGCCTGGAATAACATGCAGTGGTGTAACAGCTCAGCAGAATGATTCTTAGAGGACAAAGACTATCCACATTGTATACCCTGGGACGTAGCATAAAAACGTGTGGGAGTGTTTAAGGGTGCATAGCCTGCCAGAGGAGTGGAGGGGACTGCAGAAGGTGGAGGAAAGTAAATTGGTGTAATCATATTAATAACTACTCTTCTGCTGCAGCGCTTGAACCAAACAATTCTTCTATCAAAATAAAATTGGACTTTTGAAGTCCCAAACAGAGGCAAGGGGAGCAAAAAGAACCATTACAGATGAGTAAAAGCCTAGAATTTAAAGTTTTGTTGAGTGTCTCAAAGATAGTAGTGTAAATGTACCACAAAATCTTGTCTTTATTGTCTTGGTTTAAGACAATTTAAGGAGTGGACACTCCAAAACAAGTTACTTCCCCTTTAGTTTTAATCAATCCCTTTCCACCAATAACAACAAACAAATATGAGTAGATACCAGTGAAAAAAAAAACCAGTCTACTAAAAAAGCCCTGAAATAGCAACAAGAAAGAAATATAACAGTAATAATCGCAAATTACAAAGTTGCTGAAATCTCCCTGACTCCTCTGGAACAAAGAGAAACTCAACATGGTGGAGAAATGGCTCGCCCAGGATGGCACCCCCCACAGCCGACTGTGTGTGGGGAAACAAATATGGTGGAAGCCCTCCTTCCTCTTATCCCTCCAGCAGCGGCAGCTCGGATGGCTAAGGCAGTTGGCACATTCCAATGGCTGGAATTCAGTCAATGGCTGAAATGCATGGAAGGACTTCATCTTGTCCCTAGCAGAAACAACAGGCAGCTAGTTGGTGCGGCTCAAACTCTGTGCCTTTCCACTTCCACTGGGTGCTGCTGGAGGGATGGGGCGACCGTATGGAGCGAGGCAGTTCCACATGATGCTGCGGCTGTAGACAGGCACTCGTGAAATGTGCCGTGGAGCAGTCCAGGACTGCAAAATGCAACCTCTTGGAAAACTTGCCCCAAGCAACTCCCTCAAAAAAGCCCCCAAAAAAACCAAAAGAAAGACAAAGGGGCGTCTCTACCCACACTGCCTCAGCTTTCTCTCCCTAAAGAACGAAAGGGAAAGAGCAAGAGCCAAGAGAAAAGAGAGACTCTGCCTTGAGTGTCCTAGCCTTAAAAAGACTTGTACCACCCAGCCCCACAGTTCTGTTCATGGCTGCGCTGCTGCATCTTAACAAGATACTAACAGATAGGGCACAGATGATAATAATAATTTTGGGCACAGATGGATATGGAATACAATAACATTTTGGGTTACTCAAGACTTTTATAATGTTTTTAATTAGAAGATTTTTTCCTCTGAAACGAAAATGTTATTCCAAATAGAATTTACCACAGATGGTGCATTACTTTAATTCTTCTACCTTCTGACAATACAGCAGTAACACATATGTCTTTCCTTTATAATCAATGGAAAGGAAAATTCCTGTCACTTCACTTCCATAGCAATCTTAGAAACCTCTCAGTTGAATAGCTTTTCTTTCCTATTGAGTAAGAATGCAGCATGGACTTCTGAGTTTCTTCCAAAAGCCAAGGTAAGATGTAAGCAATCTCATCCTTACCGGGTAGTAGGACTGACCAAAAATGTTGAATAACTTAGCACCCGTAGAGTAGTAAAGGTGTGCCCACCTTCCCTCTCATGAGGTAGTCTGTGCAGTTAGGTGACAACTGCAACATCAAGATCCTTTATTTAAAGCTGTTACTAACATGCCACATATTAATTGATGCCAACTGAATTAAAGAAATTCAAATATCACAGAATAAAGGTTTCCAGTTGCTAATGTACTTTTGGCTAATATTCCCCTAATAAAGAAAATTATTAAATTAAAACTATGCATATTCTTCCAAAAATATCATGCCATTCAAGTCACATTACAAGCTTCATCAAAAACAAGGCTTGATTATGAAGTTAATTAAAATCTCATTAGATACACAGAGAGGCTATCTTTGACTACAGAACTATATTAAGCGATTGCTTATATAGGTGTCTAGTGTACTTGAAATATGTCATCTTTGCCACATCTTGCATGGCTTTAGCACTTAAACCTCTGGATACAGTATCTTTAAATGTAATATTTTGAAAATGAGAAAAAACTGTTCTGTGATCAAATTACTTTAAAATACCGTTCTTTTACATTAAATATTTATTAGGACATCTGGGCTTTCTCATTAGTTTTTTGGGGGGGGGATTAAGATGTATGGAAAAAAAGAGAAAGTTGATTTGATAAGACAGACCCCAATAATACTAAGAATTGTATTACTAAGAATATTGTATTGTATTTGTATAGTAATTGTATTACTAAGAATAAAATACCTTATTGGAGTTCAGTATTGCAGTTTCAAGGCATTTTCAGAGGTAACATTCCAATATAACTGTATTTTACACACTCTTATGGACAAATGCACAGAAGAGAGAAGGTATATAAAAATATGCAGATCCAATCTCTCAGTGACATTAACAGAGAGTAGGCCAGATAGTTGCATTTAAAAAGCTGGTTCTGTCCATTTAGACTGACTCTTTGCAGAAAACAAACTTTGTTGAAAGGTATTTGTCTAATTTTTTTAAACTAATCAGCATCAGAAATTTCAATTTATGATGACTCCGAGTTAAAAAAGTATATCTGGCAAACTGGTGAATGTACTCTTTAGACATTAATATATCTCTGTTGAAAATCATCAGTGGATTGACAGTGTTTACAGTGAATAGTGCAGGTGCAAAATTGAGCAATGTCAGCTTAGGCTCATGATACTTCCATGACTCTCCTGTTTGAAAAGAGCACGATGGGCCCTCACTGATTTTTTTTACCCACAGAGCTATGGTGTTTTGGACAATGATTGAGCCACTTCTGTTTCAAGGCAAAACCCTACCATAAACCAACATTACCAAATGTTTAGCTGCTATTTCAGTGAAGTTGTGAATTCAAGCAGTTGTTTCCTACCCCGCAAGGTTTTCAATAAAATGTAGTGTGTGATCTCAACCACTCTACAACCCTGGGGAATCAGTGACATTTGTACAAGCACAGGAGTCATGGAGAGAGACTATAAATACCATCCAATAGCAAAGGTGAGTTTGACTGAACTTTGTAAATTAGATATTATTGCCTTTGTTAAGTTCAGTAGGTGAAGGGAAGAAAGAACAATAATATTTTTATTAAATTTTACTTACCCTGTCCCTTGCACAGAAGAGTAATGTCATTGAATTAATCTTTCTTAACAGAAGCCTGATAGGACATTATACTCCTTTTAGGAAACATGACTCCCTTCCAAACTTTAGGTCTTTGCGCTTCCTAAAATAACTCTTATTCCTTGTTTGTTTGTTTGTTTGTTTGGCTTCATTGCTCAGAACATCAATTAATTTTAAAACTATTGTTTTCTTATAACTTGGCTAGTAATGCCAATAGCTGGGTAGCATCTTAATATGGCTAGGTACTCTGTCGATCTAGATTGCATCATAACAAATGAAAAAGAACACCACAAGAGAAGTATTTTAAATATAACTGCAAGTTCATAAAATTCATAAATAGCTGTGTTCAAATGCTTTCTCTCTCTCCGTTTTTACTATTATTTTTAGCAGCTTCTGAAGATCCAAGAGATCCAACATGTGTTCTGTTTTTCCAGTTTTTGCTTTTTCACAGCTGGATATCTGAGATTCATTAATCAATAGCAGGTTTTATTTTCCTTGTTTCTTTTAATTTCTGACAATATAATCTAGTATCATTGCATATATATATATAAATTCTATAAAATATAGTATATTTTATGCTGGATAAATTACAGAACATATCTAAATTACTAAAATATATTTGCAATAAACTAAATCACATTACAAAATTTTATTTACAGTCATGACATTACGTTTGCAAACTCACCACATCATTAAATTATAATAACAATATGTATCAAAATGAATATCCATAGCCTGTTTCATAATA
Source organism: Orthonyx spaldingii (assembly GCA_013397795.1). Classification (NCBI taxonomy): domain Eukaryota; kingdom Metazoa; phylum Chordata; class Aves; order Passeriformes; family Orthonychidae; genus Orthonyx; species Orthonyx spaldingii. The sequence goes on along the minus strand of VZTJ01001486.1, from coordinate 31,245 downwards.
GATAATATTATTTCAGGATTTGCACCAAAATTTTCTTATTCTTTCCTTTTAATCTTTTCTTCTAAGAATTGCTTGAGGCAGAAGTTTTATATTGTTAATTTTAGATTATGTAACAACTTACAATATTTAAAAATGTATGCCCTATGAAATATCTATTGATTTTTTCCCTATGCTACAACCTGTTCCTCTCTTTCTTGGGCTCCAAGTCTTTATGCTTAGCTCTAATCTCTATAGGCACTGCGGTGACATAACTTTTGTTTACGATTTTTTTATAGACTTGCACTATTAGAATTCCACAGAAAACATAATTTAAAACTCTCTGGTAAGTTCTGGTTAGGCAGCTGCTAACAGAACAGCTGCAAAGTAGCCAAAAGATTGAGAAAAAATGGTTCAAAAGCCACCTTGGAAACTAAGTCTTCATGCAGACTAGTTTCTGTAAAAATCCTCTAAGATTTGCATAATGGAAGGAGAGGGCTTTTGAGTTCTTCCATGAGAGCAGCCCAATAGTCTGACTAAGGAGGGATTTGTAAAGGAATCTTACATTCTTACATGGAAATTTGCTCTCCTCAAACCACGACTACAGCATCCTTCAGTGGAAAGGAGAGGCATAATTTATAGATCAATGAGCAGTGTCTCGCAACTCTGGCAGATACTCTCACTACTGAATGTTGCAAATCTAATTTTGCATGACTACTTCCATTAAAACTGCAAAATGCCTTCATGAAAAAAAAAAATGCTCATGCACTTTCAGTAGCTGGTACAACTAAACAGTAATTTGGAGAATTTAATTCTCCATTTCATTACTAAAGCAAGGTTATTTACACTTCAACTTACAAGTCAAGGAAAAGGCACCTATGATGTGAATAGGCAGTAGCAGGACAGTTGAAACTCCTTTACTTCATAACACTTCACCCATCAGTTTGCCTCCTTTCTGTGAAACCTTTGAAAAAACAGGACGACAACAATCCCAGATTTTTGGATGTTTTTTGGTAGATTGGTTGTTTTTTTAGGCTTCAGCTAGGGAGAAAAATTACCTCTCCCTTTCTTTCTTGTCCCTGACTTTTGGACACATGAAACATCTTTTACACAAACTGTGTTTTGTTTGCTTTACACAGGCATCTGCACTTGAGGTATAGTCCTTCCTGTGTAAAAAGGCAAGGGTCTCCTACAAATCAGATCTTGTATATGCAAGTGCCATGTAGTTGTCTCAGATAACCTAGAGCCTTTCAAATATTTGATTAATTGAACTACACTCACAAAATCAAGGCATGAGTTAGCAGCTGAGTTGTTGCTCAGAGAGCATGAGCAGTATCAGTGCTACAGCACGAAAGCTGGGTGTGAAGGATAATGTGTAGGCTAAAATTTCTTCCTTCTTCCTTTCTCCTCCGTCAATCTCACATATTGTTCCTCATTCTATTATTTATACATTATACACAATGTTAAGAATAGATATATTTAATGCTAAACATGTCAAAATACCATAAAATACTACGAACTCAGCAAGCTGAATGACATGGATGTGTCTTGGTTTCACAGATGACATTGAAGTGCGGACCCTTTTCTAAAATCTGAGAGGAAGTGAAAGACAGACACAAGTGACTATGAAGCAGTCAGTGTTTGGCATGTGCTAATTCTGAAAAGAGAGCATAAAGAGCTCCGATAAGGCACTAGGCCAAAATGTAGGATGTAATTAAAAAATGGAGAAATTATCTGGCATCCTATCTGGTATGTGAAAATCTCTGATAGGCTCTATTAAACAAAAGGATTTTTGAGAATACTTATTCATAATTAGATGGAGATTTTATTCCAGAGGAGGTTTATTATGTTGCCTGAAGACAGCTGAATGTCTTCATGACCATATAAAATAAAATACATCTAGTGAAAGGAAGTACAATGAGAAAGAGTGAAATTGTGTATTTAAAAAGCAATTAATAAATTCTAACCATGTTTGCAATGCTTTTGTTTCACTTTCTTTGAATATTTCAGCAAAACAGTTTCATTAGAAATACAAAGCACAAAAATGGACTGAAAATGTTGATGCTGGGTAAATAAAGACTGATAGGAAGAGTTTGTAGAACTGCATACAAATCCAGTGAAGAGGATTTTGAGATACCGCTATTGCCGATTGGTTAGCTGAGTTGATAAATCAAGGAATACAATCTGCACTACCAAGTGTATGTGGCAGATTGCAAATTTTAAATATATTCAATGAGCTGTTCAGAAGTAATTTCAGGCTATTCCACGAATTTGATCTGTTTCTGCAGATTAAATGTCTACATGGTAATTTTTTTAACTTTTGTGAAAGACTTGATTAACAAAGTATTAGGAATCATTCTCCCAGTTCAGATTTCTGTGTCCTTCGACGTATTAGGTTATTTAACTATTGACAGTATTGATCAACCACCTTTTGACTCTCTCTTGAATTCTTTGCATACCATAAATAGAATTGAAAATTAGAGGATATATGGTTGTCAAGCAGTGCCACAGCTAGGACATATTTTATTCTTTTACTGAATAGTTTTATTGATTTATTTCAATAGGACTTATAAATCCTGTGAGATACTTTTCCTAAAATGCAAAAAAAAGAGGGGGAAAACCCCACAAGTTCTTGTCATAAATAAAATTTTATTTTACCCTACATCTTGACAATTTCACTACAGGACGGGGTATCCAAAAAGACACATGGGGAAGTCTGATAGCTTGACCTTGGCTTGATGCTAGGTGCCCACCAAAGCTGTCCTATCACTTCTCTCCTGAGCTGGACAGGGAAGAGAAAATATAATGAAAAGTTTGTGGGTCAAGATAAGAACAGGGAAAGATCACTCATTAATTACTGTAATGGGCAAAACAGACTCAACTTGGGAGAATGATTTTAATTTATTGCCAATACAATCAGAGTAGGCTAATGAGAAGTAAATCCAAATCTGCAAACACCTTCCTCCATGTTTCTTAGGCTTAATTTTATTGCCAATTGTCTTCCTCTTCCTTCCAGTGGCACAGAGAAACAGGGAGTGGGGGCTGCACTTAATTCTTCACCTGTTGCTTCTGCTGATCCTTCCTGCAAATTTATATAACATAAACCAGCTAATATCTTCCCATTAGAGTCCTACATGTCAATAAAATTAATGTGAATTGTGCAAACTCCTAAACACATAAACATTTGCTCTTTCAGTGAGTTATGGAATACAAAATTATTGTTGGTATTAAGAAAAGCTGTCTACATTACATGTCTTAATTTTTTTCCAATTTGGGTCTTACTCACGATCAATCACAATCATAAGTTTCATATTGAATTATTTTTCAAATATAATTTCTAAATAAGATAATTGTGAGGAAAAATGATGCAATTATGTATAACCTTGACTTTAGGTGCTTTATATTTAAACTATTGAAAATAAATTGTTTTAAGGTGCTGTATGCTTCACTTTAGTCTTATAATTTAGAAAAAAAAGAAAAAAACACAACAGAAAGAAACAAATGCAGAGGAACTAGATATTACTGTGAAGTTCCTGAGCTTAATTCAGGGAAAATTAAATTTCTTCAGAAAGCACAGATGGAGATAAGAATCAGTGGTTAATACATACCTTGAAAACCTTTAATTTAAAAAGAATGTAATAGACATTACTGTACATATGAAAAGTATAGTGAGTTTAGAAGTTATATAGTTTAAAGCACAGCTTTCAGTGGCTTAAAAACAGTCTCATATCTGTGAGATTTCAATTTACTAGGGTGTACTTCAATCGACAAGAAGCAGTGGTGACGCTGGATCAAAATCTCAGAACTCTATCACTATGAAAGCAGGATGGATGTTTGCCAAATAACATCAAGCGTACATACTGGAGCAGTTGGCACTTATTTTCACTGATATAAATAATTACCTAAAGGACAGAACCATAAAAGAATCTCACAATTATTCTTTAACTAATCTAGGAAAGATATAATAATTTTTAAATTATATTTTTCCTCAGGCTCAACCTGCATTTAAATCTTAATTAAAACTTCTGTTTACCAAGCAGCACTATTGACACAGTAGGATCAGGAAAAAAAAAAAAAAAAGTATATTTCCAATAGATTATTTTAGAGTACTTTATGTACAAACTGAACAATGTTAGCAGAATTTTGTCTAGACTGCACTGATTTGTTTTTTATGTGGGTATACATGTTTATTTAAATTGGTTTTCATACTATGATAAAAAAGATTCGTGGAACATTCAGGTTGAAATCAGACTAGTTAACATTTTGTCTTGGCCCTGTAAAAGGCACAGCACAGAATTCTGGTCACTACATAAAATGTTGTTCATGTAGTTTCCTTGTGGCTTAAATGAAACACCAAAGAGCCATGTGCAGAGACAAGAATCTGAGAGTCTCTTGTCCTAATATAGCACTAAACTACAGATAAATCTGACTTGCTTTTTCTCAGCTAAACCAATTCCTAGCTAAACAGTTGTTCGGCTTGATGGCTAGGGAAAGGAATTCATTCCATCCTGGTTTCAGCCTTTATCAGCTGTATCTCTTGCAATGGCACTATCTAATGTACAAGGCAGCAGACTCCATCAAAAGAAGTCTCAGATGCAGGTCCTGAAAGGAGTACTCTATCTAGCTGTTGATAATACAGAAGGGTATAATGGTGAGTGCCAGTGTTTGCCATGGCAACAATGAAGGACCGTTATTTTACTTAGCAAAGAATATTTTTTCTATGATCCTAAAATTTTTGCAGTTTGGCATTAATCAAGAATTTTGATTCTACAGATGTACAAGATCAATTATAATTCTAAATTATTTAAATTTTTGTTTCAGATATTTGATTTTCTTTATTCTCAGAATTACCTCTTTTTACAAGAGCAATCTTTTTAATAGTATTCTCATGTGCACTGTTTTTAAATATTTGCTGTTATTCTTTAAAAAAGGCTATATGAAAATGTCATTGTCACTACACAAGTTTAGTGATTTATTCTCTTTTTATTGCATCATGCTATCACAAAAAAATATTTTTATTCATGGAGACATTTATTTTTGGCCTAAAGTTAATATATCAACTTTGCTGTTTTGTTTGGCTTGTTCTTTGTTGTCAAGGTTTTTTTATTTGCTTGTTTGTTTGTTCTCAAAAACCAGCTGGATTTCACTTATGCTACATAATACATTTTACCATTCATAGTTCTTATTCTTCTTACTCTTATTATCATCATTATTTAAAACTCGTTACATCACTGACTACTTTATTCTCCATGTCAAAGACATCAACAGTGAAAGAATTTTGCCCACACTACGCACTTCAAGATCTGTCCTTACTGCCAAATACAAACAAAAAGTAGCCCATGTTACATTATCCTAACTATCATTTTTACTTTTCCAGTTGCCCCCCAATCCTGCTGTGGGGCAGTGGGTAAGCAGCACCAGCTGTCTATTGGTGTTGACCCACTACAACTTTCCAATGCTTAAGATTTTTGGTGACTGCCTCTAGAGACTTTCTTGTGTCTATAAAGATTTGACCTCAGGTAATTCATATACCTTTAATGGAATAACTACATGGTTCAGTTAATTTTTTTTTTTTTTTTGATGACCTATTTGGTTATGAACACAGCAATTTTTGTTCAAGGTACTTTTGCTACTAGAACTTATGTCAATTCTCTGACTGAAATTATATATGAATACAAATGAGAACAAGTATTCCTACAGTACTTTACACACAGATATGCCTTTTAAGAGTGTCAGGGTTTTGTTTGTATTTTATTTAAATAGTTCTTCACGAGGGGAAAAGCTTCAGTACTGGCAGTAGCATGAGTTCCATTCAGTAGGTGTCAAAAATGCTATTTTTGTTGCAGGATGTTCCTTACTAAAACAGCTTAAGAACAATAAAAGTGCTACCACCACACCAAATGCTAAGGAAGGTAGATCAGAATGATGCTATATAAGGATTTCAGAATTAAATGAAAGGACTAGCCTAGATATTTTACAGTGTTCCTGAAATAAACAAACCATGCAACATAGTGTCAAGATAAGACACACCAAGGCAAATAACATTGGGAAACCATACACAACATATTCTATATATGCAAATAAGTCTGAGGACACACTTTAAATAGAAGTCTAAATGCTGATAAATATAGTAGGCTTTTTACCTTCCTACACAAAACACTTTCAAAGCAATAGAACTAAGTAAAGTACTACTAAGGCTGAATAATGGAATAATAACTATTCAGTGTTTGAGTTCTACTATTTAATTATTTATAAAATAGCTACTATTAATTTCTATTACCTTATTTTTTACAAATTGCTAACTATACTGTTAGTTTATATTGTCTTAGTCTGAATAGGTTACTCAGTATACTGGTTCATTCCGAAAGAAAGGGATTCCATCATTAAGATGGAGATCATGTTTTTTTCTCTCACAAATCAAACTAATTTTATAAGTCAGTAGGCCAAAAGACATAATTTTAGACCTTTTAGAAGGGTCTTGTATTAGCTTGAACGTTGTTCTTTTTCAAGTGATAGTCACTTGAAAATAAAGTATTGCAGAAAACTAGGGACACAAAAACTTTGGGGTTTTCTTCTTTTAAAGAAGAAAAATTATTAAACTAGTATCTATTAGATATTAAGAGATAATATATATGATATTATTGGATATTATGAGACCTGACAAATATTCTTTACGAAAGAATAAACACATAAAGTGGTTAAATAAAGAGCAGAACCAAAAATATAAGTGATTTCCTTAAGGTTTTCATGTTCACAAGCAAACAAAAATATTTACTTATGTTGTTATAACAGAGAAAAAGGTTTTACATTGCTAAAAATGAAGAAATAGCACATGCAAATTTCCCTCTTTTTTTCAGAACTCATTGAAGAACAGAGAATCTGGAATAACTTGATATCACCCTTGAAATGGATTTTATAAGAAGTGAAGATATGCAGCTAAAGTATGATGTACTAAATCTGTTGTCAACAAGAAGACAAAGAGACTGTGACAGGAGGGTCAGTACCACTGCTACAATATGGAGAATTCAAAGAACGTGGAGGTGTTACGACCCAGTAGTGTCCTTGACTACAAACCTGACATTTTTCAGAAAAATAAATAGTCAAGAAAATGGGAACTTTATTCTTTGGATAAGAATTATCTCAGTAAAATTTATGTGTCTTCAGTATATATGTAGGCTTTGTGATATGGTCCACCTTGGTTACATTTGTGGTTAACACAAAGAGGAATGTTTTCTCTTCATTGGAAAATAGGGTGTTAGCACCTTATCTAATGTATTTTAGGATAAAGTGAACTACATTTAAGAACTGTCTGTTCTTCTCTATCACCAGTAAGTGAATTCACACACTTGGAGATTGGAGAATTGGAGAATTATTGCAGGAACTTCATGAGACAGAAAAAACAATTTTCTGTTGTCTAAACAAACCCTAAAACAAATGACATTTTTGTCAAAGTGCAGAAAGGGGAGTACTGGAAATAAAAGTCTGTTTCATTTGACTTAATTACAATTCTGGTACAGGTGTATCCAGAGAAGCTAGAACTGGGTCTTACAGAAGTGGAGCATTAGAGGCTAAGAAATATACTTGTACTATAGCCCCTTTGCATATTGTACATAGAATACATTATGCATTGCATGAGGTTTGTATGGCAAGATTTTGAGAGTAAAGGGGGGCAGATGCCAGAAGATACTCCATGTCAGATAAAGCCAGTGACAATCAGCTCCAAGATGGACCTGTCGCTGTCCAAAGTCAAGCCAGTCAGCAACAATGGTAGCACCTCTGTGATAACATGGTTATGAAAGGAAAAAACCCCTGCTGTTCAACAGCAGCCAGAGAGAGGAGTGAGGATATATGAGACAAACACGCTGAAGACACCCAACTCAGCAAAGAAGGAAAGGGGGAGGTGCTGGAGCAAAGATTCCCCAGCAGCCTATGGTGAAGACTGTGTTGAGGTACAGGTCCCTCTGTAACCCATGGAATTCCTACGGAACCTGCAGCCTCTGAAGGACCCCATGCTGAATTAGGTGGCTGAAGGAGGCTGTGATCCTATGGGAAGCCCATACTGGACCAGGCTTCTGGTGGGACCTGTGGCCCTGTAGGGGACCTATGCTGGAGTAGTTTTGTTCTTAAAGAAGTGCACCTTAAGGAAAGGAGCCATATTGGAGTAATTCCTGAAAAACTGTAGCTCATAAGAAGGACATTTGTTGGAGACGTTTGTGAAGGACTGTCTCCCGTGAGTGGGACCTCACCATGCAGCGAAGGAAGACATTGAGGAGGAAGGAGCAGCAGAGACAACACAGGATGAATCAACTGCAATCCTCTGTTCCCCATCCCCTTGAGCTGCAGCTGGGGAGGAAGCAGAGAATTTGAAGGTGAAGTTGAATCCAATAAAAAGGAGGAGGTGGAGGGAAGATATTTTAAAGTTTGGTTTCCTTTCTCATAACCCTACTCTGATTTGATTGGTAAACAATTAGATTAATTTTCCCCAAGTGAATCTCTTTTGCCCATGTTGGTAAGTGGTGAGACAAGTCTCTCTGTCCCTAACTCGACTCATGAGCCTTTTATTATATTTTTTCTTCCCCTGTCTTGATGAGGAGGAGGATTGATAGAGCAGTTCTGTTTGGCACCCGGTGTCCAGCCAAATTCAGCCCACCCCACCTATAAAAAATTCTCAATCATTCAAAACTAGTACAAGCTGATTTTCAAAGGAACTCAAAAGACATTTCTTATCAATGACTCCGGGCTAACTGAAAGTCAAGTCAAGAGAAATTCCTTCACAGATATGAATAAACTCAGTTACTCCCTTGATAATTGTGTCAAGAGCAACATTTACAAAAAGACTGATAAGATCTGATAGTTAGAAGCTGGCCTTCTTTTGAGTGGGGAGTTGGAAGAGATGACCTCCAAAGGTCCCTTTTGACTTAACCTACTGTATGAGCCTATGTTTCTATGATTTGAACATCATCACTAACTCAATCAAGTCTTTCCCAATGCCATGTGAAAACTAAATCTGGAATGAGAGAAATAGTCCCTGATAAAATATTTCTGGAAAGAACTTTGATTAAAAAAAACCCTAACCTCAAAATGAGCATAAATTTCACAATGAAAAAATCCAATTTATTGATTTTAGTCTTTAGTCACATCACAACAGACAATCTGAAAATTAGATCAGTAGGGGGATAAATAAATCTCCACATAAATGCTTTTCAAGATCATGACCAATAAACTTCTAAAAATTAATAAATAGCATTTTTAATTAAGCATTCCTTGTATTACTACAAACAAAGAAGTGTAAATCAGTCTTATTATTTATCTTCAGAAAGAGAAAGGGGTACAAAAGTGGCCTTGTGGCTAGTTATAAAAAAAGATTAGTTAAAATAACCCACAATATTATATGTAGTCCTGAAAAGAGAAGACTTTCTCAATATAGAAAGACACTCAAACACTAGGTGTGTTAAAATGTTCTGAATTTTATATTATTTTTTCTCTCTCAAAATTATTTAAATAGCATGTGGTGGAACAACTTCTACTGACATAAAAAACTGAAGACATAGTATATGTATATTAACTATATCCAATGGAGATAATCAGGCATTTTATACTTAAAAACAATTTATAATCTTTTGTTTGGCTGCTTGCCAGAGTTCCCAGTTTTTGCTTTGATACAACTTTGTAACAAAATTATAGATGCGTATTACATGCACATGTATGTTGCCCAGAAAGGTTATGAAATCTCCACTCGAACATACTCAAAAACCATCTAGACTATCTGTTCTAGGTAGCTCTGCTTGAGCAGAGGAGGCAGACAAGGGGACCTCTTGAGGATCCTGTCAACCTCAGCCATGCTGTGATTTTGCAATATATTGGTGGTCAAATGTTTATGAATATATATATATAGATATTAATATATTCATACATATTTGTTCATCTGTGTAGGGATACGCTTGCTAAAACATAGTGTATAAATTACTGGAAATCACCATCTTCCAGTTTCCAAAGGAATATATTGAAATAGAGACAAAACTTTCTGAGTATATGTGTTGATGAATATTTTCTAATTCCAGTCACTGGTTATGATTCTCTGAACATATTTATTATGCCTGCACTTCGGTAAATCTTATGCAAATTTTGGTGAAACTCTTTATGACTCCCTGGTCTCAAAAGAGGATAATTTAAAAGTTTGTTTTACAACTGATTGTGAACAATGTAGCTGACTTTTACTCTCTTTCCCTGACGTTTAATTTTCTTAAAACAGGTTACAACGTAAACATCCAGACTCCTTTCCCACAATTAGTTCTGTGGAAATGTGAGTTAGGAAACTAACAATTGTCATACTGTATCAACCCGGGGAGTACACCAAGTCTAGCATCATGTCCTTGACAGTAGTTGCAATCAGCTCTTTTACAAAAATAGTGCAGGAATTTAAATTTTGTTGTTAAAAAAAATTAATGTATTTTAATGAGTCTGGCTGGGATGGAGTTAAATTTTTTCACAGCAGCCCATATGGTGCCATTTCAGATTAATGATCTGAACGGTGTTGATAGCACACCTAAGTTTTAACTACTGCTGAACAGTGCCTGCATAGCACTAAGAACTTCTCTGTTTCTTACTCTCTACATCCCTGCAGGTAGCTGGCTAGGGGTGGGCAAGAGGCTGGTGCGGGATACAGCCATGACAGCTTACTCAAATGGACTAAAGGGATACTAAGTATCATATAATGCTGTCCTAGGCAATAAAATATAGAAAGGAGGGAAGGTCTGAAGCAAGGATAGTTTTTCAAAGGCAGGCATTGCTTGAAAATTGGCTGGGCATCAGTCTGGTAGTAGGAGGTGGTCACTGATTGCCTCTGTGTTGTTTTGCTTTGTTCTGTTTCTCTTCACTTATGTTTTGTTTTGGCCCATGAGTTTTTATCACTTTTTGTCCTTCTAATTCTCTCCCTAATCCCACTTATTATATCCATTCCAAAAAGTCTTGGCTGTTTTAACAGTTAAACTCTGAATTTTTGCATTACGTATATAAAATTTAACTCTTGAAACTTAGCAAAAATATTGCTCAAGGGCTAAAAAAATATAACAAGTTCCCTGTACTAATCAGACATTAATAAAAAAATGTTTCCACCATCACATTTTATGCTTTTAAACATACGTAAGTGACAGTTTATTATTGTACTAGAAAACAGAGTACAAGGGTGGGTTTCACAGAGAAACAGCAATAACATATCAAGATTTATGGTTTATTTCTGAGCATTTCACTTTTATTGCATAAACAGTGGCCAAAGTGGAGTATAAAAACCAAACAATGAAAAATATCTGCTCTTTCATAACCCTCTTGGAAGCCAAGTCTTTTGACAACTTGCAAGTCCTGAGATGATGAAATGTGACTCCATTTCAGTACTTTTCTATCCAAAATGGGCATGTCAAATTTCATGAGATAAAGAGCTCCCAATGGCTTAGGAAGTGAATGCCTCAAGACTGCTTAGAAACCTGTGGTGACATGATGGCAATACAATAATGATGTACTATTTGGTTTAAAGATTGTCTTGGGCTCCACAGGGTAGAGCTATGAACATATCTGTCAACATGGGTTTTCTCTCCATCTTTCAGGGATGTGAAGAAAATATGCTTACTAAGATACCTTCTGACACAAAAAAAAAAACTTATTTTTTGATTCTCTTTGGATGTTGATTTTCACAGCCTTTTTTAACAGTGTTTTTTGAATATTTCTTTAAACATCATGGAGGCCGTTTCACCCATTTATATATATGTTACAAGGCTTAGAGAGATTTGATAATGGTGAATAATTAAAATATGCTGATTTGGATCTGACTTCAAAAAATATTGAAGAGGAAAACCATAGTAAAAGTATAAAACTAACCAAACCACCAAACCTATTGTATAAAATGAACAAATAATGGCAACACAGAGGGAAAGTAATTTTCACTGAGTGGCATCCTTACGCATAGTTAAATATAGCAAGACAGCACTACTCAAAATATGGCGAGATACTTAAATCCAAAAGATACTCTTCCTGAAGAAATCTTGTGCGTCATTAAGTTGCAGTCTCGCAGAGATATCTGAAATCACTGGCCTGTGGCATCTGTTTATTACTGCAGAAGAAAAAGGAACTGATAAAAAACAAAAACGTTTCTTTAAGATCAAAACTACTGACAGCATACATTTACAGGTCATTTCCTTTTCCATGAATAGAGTTGTTCTTTCTATTTTTTTTGTTTGTTTGTTTGTTTGTTTTCAGGAAATTAGAACAGAAATTCGGGAGATTTTAAAGATAAAATCAATGTAGTCAGAGAAACTGAATAGCTAGAAATGATTCCACTGAATAACAGTCAGTTTCTGTGCTGCACACAGGACAGCAGCTTGACAGATTGATACACCCAGCCCGGACTGCACAGGGATTTTCACTGCAAGTCCTCAGGAATCTTTCACATTTCTACACTACATGGTCAGCCTCAAAAAGGTAATAAAGTTAGAAGTTATACAGAACACCTAAGTAAAGTGGATCAGGGTCACAAGTAACACAAAAAAGAGAAGTCATGATTCTTAAAATCTATTTGTTCCCCTTCTTTTTAGCAGTGGTTCCCTGGATGAACTGGCAAACACTTTCGGCTATTTCCAAGTAATAAAAAATTTAAAAAAAAAGAGTTGGGGCAAGGTTCCTTGGCTAGGTTTGTAAGCCCCATCTGCACTGACATCTAAAATTTTCAGACATAAAATGAAAGCATGAGAACAACGAGATTTAGTCATAAGGGGGGAAAAAAGGAAAAGAAATAGCAAAAAAATTAGCAAAAATAGAATGTTGAAGCTGATTTAGTTGTAAAATACACACCATAAAAACTATCCTGATTTCAATTCTTGACCCATGTCAAATCTACGATTGAATCTCTGGCTTCATTGTGGGTTTTTTTCCCCTGTGCTTTCATATTGGAAATATTCTTTAAGATGACAGTCTGTGATACAATTAAAAAAAAAATTTAGTGTTTACTCCATACAACTTTATACTATTCTAATGTGTACTATGTACTTCATGGAAGAAATAAGAAAGTATGGTTTCTGTTCATAATTGTGTTTCATTTTCTTGCTATAATTATGCAACTTTTTTAAGGAGACAGAGAAGGGGATTGGAAAAAGAATTCAGAAAATGTTGCATAACAAACATTTTGTCTCTTGTTATTGTATTTCTGAGAAATGCACTTGCACTTTATACTGCATTATATCACAGTAAGTTTGTTTCTCTGAATGTTCAACATGAACTGAAAATGAGGAACACTTAAGGGTGTCTGCAGGAGAAATGGAGCTGTAGATACCATCCTTACTGAAATAAAAAGAGAAGGATATAATTCTGACTGTAGCAAAATTGGAAGAATACATTCCCATCACTCCTATTTATTTTAAATATTGCTGGTGCTTCCTCATGAAGGCTACAAATACAATTGTACATGTTTCAGAAAAACATACAGAGTTCAACGCTTTCTGTTAATTCTGGAAGCTTAAAAACAAAACCTAAGACCCCTAGACATAATAAGCATATAATTTCAAAAGTTCATATCTTATAATTTCCTAACTTTAGAAAAATAATTCAGTAAGTCATGGAATATAAGACAGTAAAAAAGAAATATAACCACAGAAATGGAATATACAGGCATTGGATATTGACACTTTTTTTGATAAAGCTTCAGAAATCCCAGTACTAGTGAAAGACTCTGGTTGCCACAGAAGTTGTCAGTATTCTAGAAAAACTGCAGCTGTACTTTGAGTCCCACAGACAGCTAACTTCTGACAGCTGTGAATTGTTCTTTGTAAATGTAGACTTCTCTCTTTGACTCAAAGCTGAGCTTCTGGAAAAGCTCCAAAACAGTCATCCTTGTGTGGCTGAAAAATGCTCCAATTGCATGCAAGGAGATGGCATGGCAGACTAGGCACATCGAAACGTGTGTAAAATCTGCTGATGCTCTATTTTTCTTTCCCCATATCAGGATTGCACGTTGTCCATTTTTCACTTCCTGTGTACTTAAAACTAGGGAACATCAGTAGGCAGAAGGAGTTCAATAGAAATGCAGGCTCAAAACATGTGGCAACAGACTGGTATTGAGCTAATGTAAACGGTAACCTAAGTTTCAAGGACTCAAGTACTCTGTCAGAAAAATAACTCAAAAAGTTTAAAGATGTTAGAAACAAAAATTAAATTTTTAATAGCATGATCAATACAGATGAAACAGGATTTGTTTCAACAGTGTCTTTTCAATCAGTGTTAATTCAATTTCCATTAAAATTTGTGAGATTTCAACAGTACTCTTGATAAGGAATGTAATTTTAAAAACTGTCCTTTATCATGAATTTTCCTTTTCCCCACAACCTTTCAGCTTAGGAAGCCTATTGATCCTATTCTTGATTTATTTTTCCCTATCATGGAAATGACACACTTCAAGCATGTGCAAAAACCTCATCTAGAAGGGCAGGTTCTTCTTTACTCTTCTGGGGTCAAATTAGTAGTGGGGAGTGTAGAGAAATTGCCCTTATATTCACGCACCCTGCTTATAGGCAAAGAGCAAATGCAGTCACTGTGTCTTGGGAACTGTTTGATCACTTTTCCTGGGTAGTTGTGCAGCATCTTGAAGACAGATGAGTGAGGAATGATGCATTACTGCTGGGTAGCATGGCAGACACTTCCCCCCACACACTCCAAAAGTTATACTTGTAGATACAATTTAGGAGAGACACACATAGCAGATATATATTTATATGCTCCCCAAGACATACACGCACACACACGCATGCATATAAATATATGCATATAGAAGTCACACCTCTAGGACCTTCATTCGCACCCTGCCATCTACAGTGACACCCTCTTGATGTCTGTCTTGAACTGATGCTGCAAGCATCTTCTTCTTTTGTCGCAAAGCTATCAATTTTCAGTGGAGAAGAATCTTATTCAAGGGTCAGGCTGACCCTGAAAATATTTGAGAGGAGCAGACTCAATACTGTCTTTGAAATATGATGTGACCATAGACTGTATGAAGCAAAGGCAAGTGTGTGTATTTGCCCTTGTATTGGTACTATCTCATATCTGCAATACAGAAAAAAATGGAAATATAATAGAAGGGTATACTTCAGAAAAAATGCATTTAAGAATTAAAAATGTCTTGTTTAGTACAATTTATTGAGGAAATACCATTTTTCAGTATTTTTCACCATGCAGGAGGTATTTTAGAATGTATTCAGATTTTTTCCAATATGTATTAACTGGCTGATTTTAAAAATCTAAATTATCCTCATCACAAAGTTAATTCCGGAGAAGTAGCAAATTCCATGCTGTGAAACAGAATCTTAAAGACTTATTCAGTTAAAAGTTTTGGCAATTATAGTCTGGTGCATTTATGAATCCTGACATTTTAATGGTGAGCAGCTTGCATAACAAGTGATCAGCTGGAAATATATAATGCCACACAGTAGAATTCATCTGGATCTCAAAGTTCATCTCACATTAATCTTCAGAGTATCTGGAGCTGGTTCCTATTTACATGAAAATATTCAAGAGTCTGATAATTATGATCACTTATTCTCAACTGAAAATGTAAGATAGTCATGTGGAGTGGAAGGGAAGGAAATAATATCTTATCTGCACGTTCTATTCTGATAGAACCAAAGAGGATTTTCCTCTTGATTGCAAAACTATCTTTTTAAGATCTTTGCAAACTCTATGTTCTTTAAAAAAGTATTTTTTAACCTGAAGAAATAACTGCAAGCATTTACCTTCAGTTATTGAGTAATTTCACATCTTTGGTACAAAAGGCACCAAAGGAATCTATAATTTGTTAATCAGTGTTGTCAGTCTGTGAAACATCTGTCCAAAATTCATAACACTATGCCAAGCATCACAACTTCATACAGCTCTTTTTATATTGTTTAATTTATATCACTGAAAAAGTAACCCTGCTCTTGTTTAGAGTTTGAAAAGGTCATGCGGAACTACTATACAACCAAATTGAATACTACAAACACACAGACTAAAACAGCATTCCTGGAGTGGAATTCTGGGTTAAGGCTGCTTGGATCATTTGAAAGATTGTTAACTGGCAACTAAAAGGAAAAAAAGGCAAATGAAAGAGAGGAAAACTACTAAATGTTTAGATCCATAATTGGCTTTGTAGAATACAAAAGCCTAGCCTGCTACACAGTGTTTCCTCTGAGTAACAAGAAGTGTGATTTTGAAACCTGTCAGTTTGAAGGGACTGTTAAACTCACGCTATCAAGTTCCTTGGTCATAATGTCTTGTCACTGTTCTGTATGAAAGGAGTAGTCTCACCACATTTTACAACAGACTAGCATGATGTGAGGGATATACTTTTCTTGGAATATTTTTGAATAAGTTATATGTAACAATGTTTTTAATGACCTGAAAAACCAGTAATTTAGTATCAATTTACAGTGGAACTCAGAAACACAGAGTTGGAGAAAAACAAAAACAAAACCAAAGAAGATAAACTCCAAGACAGTGACATAAGCACAGAAAATATGCTTTATTTAATAAAATAAATATAGGATTTATGACAGAATCAAGTCTTATTAGACATTTTATGAAGAAACCAGAATAATGCCACAATCAACGGACTAACAACAACAGAATAACAAGAAACAAAGTAAAATTCCTGTCAGCAGTTTTCGGAATATTGTAAGTATCCAAAAAAAA
>VZTJ01001486.1:1752-14511 GCA_013397795.1 Orthonyx spaldingii | reverse complement strand
AAAAAAAAAAAAAAAGCTACAATTCTCCACACCAAAGCTCCTTGATATTAGTTTAAAGCATTTAGACGGAATACGCTGTGGGCCAGCACTAAAACCAGTGCCTTTTCATAGCAGTTGCTTTTAATCGCTTTTCAAGAATCAGTTTTTAACTGATAAATGCACAGAGCTAACCTTACATTAGGTGTTTCCACCATCCTCAGAATTAGTATAAGTGCCATCATCTGGTCAAGATATAAAGGGTTGAGATCAGGACAAGTTAGGTGTGATGAGTCAATATTAAGGCTGTCAAGAGGAGATATTCCTCACTCTCTAAACTGGTATAAGCATCATAATGGTTATTACTTTCTGGCTGGAGCATGTATGTTGAAGGACATGACAAGAAAAGACCCCTTACAAGATCTTTCTGTGGTATATATTAGGCTGCAGATAATACATGAAAGTATGGCACATCACTCACACTAAAGAGTTAAATATTTGAACAAGAGATGGTTTCTGATTCTCCATCCTCCAAAAAGAAATCGACTGCAAAAAAGTTATTATGTCTAATACAGCACTGGGAAAAAATTAGCAGAGCAATGGAGAGATTGGAAGTCAAGATTTGCTTTCAAGACATAGAACTTCTCAGCAACCGAATGTGAATTTCTCATGTGCATTGTATGTCCTCCGGGACATGTGAAGGAGCAATGTAATGCTAATTAACTCTTAAACAGGCTTGTTCTGAATTCTAACACGTCATGGAATATTTTGATATGGGTTAAGAAAAAAAATTTCTTTTAGCAGACTGACTCAGTCAAACATAATTTTTGTCTGTCTCAGAATCTTTTGTCCCTCAGATTTGTTAATTCTTCTGGTTTATGATTAAAGACTTCCCACAGACACAACCTCAAACTCAATTTTTTTATTACTAACCTTTAAAGAACATAACATAATAGTGCAGAACTTTCATATAAACTGCTTCTCTTAATTTCCACAACTGAGGTTAGTAGCATGGATGCTTACTCATTTTTAG
Organism: Orthonyx spaldingii; assembly: GCA_013397795.1. Lineage (NCBI taxonomy): Eukaryota > Metazoa > Chordata > Aves > Passeriformes > Orthonychidae > Orthonyx > Orthonyx spaldingii. The sequence goes on along the minus strand of VZTJ01001486.1, from coordinate 13,502 downwards.
TGGGTTCTGGTATAGCCAGAAATAGATGCCTGAACCTGAGTTTTTCCCATCTAGCTTTCAGCCCCTAAATGAGCCTGTAAATTATTTTAGATACTTTCCCTGCGGGACAAAGGAACACAGTCAACTGAAAAAAATATCTTTTTTGAGAGGATGATTCAGTTCTTAAGGAGGCTTTTAACACCTGTTTACCATTAAGTACAGAGATGGCCTAGAGCAGATAAGCCTCCTTTAAATTATGCGCCAGTACCTACTTGACGTGCTTGAATTTTTCCAGTAAGAACAGCTCATCTCCCACAGGAACATTTCTTGCCTCTTCAGGATTAGGTGTCACAGAAGGCTCTTCTGAGCGGAACTGTCTTCATTTATATTCCCAGATACCTGAAGTCCACCTCAGCCCCCTTTAAGTACACTAGTCCCTGAATTTATCCACAAGTTTAACTCAAGATATTATTTAATGTATGAGTTCACTGAAGCTCTAGCTTTTGAATCTGTTGTTATTCAGAAACTTCTACTGGAAGCTATGTAAATAAAAGAGAATAAATTACAATGACAATAAACACTATGTGATGCATTTTCTCAGGTGCTAATTTATCTAATGGACATGCCGGCTCTTTCAGCAAATTCTTTAAAGCTTTGGCAGTCTGTAAACTAGAAGCTTGAATTAACAGTTTCATTTATGACAGCAATTGAAAGAATTCTATCCTTAGTGGAAGAGCATTCAAGGCAATAAATTAAGTTTTTCAGGTGTGCAAAGGATGAAGAAATATTGTACAGCATTACCAGAGCTATCTCTTATGGGTATATTTCTGGCATGCAAAGCTCATTTTTATTTGCAAAAAAGAAAAATAAAATTATATATCAAATAACGATAATATATTTTGGATAATAGAGGTTTTGTTTTTGTTTTTTTTTTTTTTTGCAAAGTGAGAAGATTCATTACTTTTTACTCTACATGAGTAATATATTTGATATTTAAAAATGCAGTTTTTATTTGAGAGAGTATGCTGTAAGCAACAGCATATGTTGAATGGCTAGAGATTATATACTTGTCATATCCAGAAGGGTCAGAAGGTTTTTCACGACTGTACTACATTCTTCCAGCTAGGAATTTGGAATGAAGATTACACATGGGACACACAAGTCAATTACACCAGTTTTTGTCAAAAGAAGGAATGCAAAACAAAAAAATCTATGTTTTACAGTAGCATTTTGGGTGTTAGTGTAGTAAATTAAATTGTGGTAGTCAGCAGTCAGTACTGATAAATCACATGCAGTTATTGTTCTGGATATCCTGTCACATCCACAAATTTCATAGGCAAAGGATGACAACATTTTTCTGTATTTTTTTATACTTTCCTTTCAGTGTAACAAAGACACTTACTCCTTTTCATCTTGGATGTGAAGGTTAACCACTGAACTCTATTAAGTGCATGCAAAAAAAAAAATGCTGGTTAAAAATATTATTAAGAACAATGGAATATGTAATGAAAGAAAATAAAATACAAATTAATAGAAAGATCTTTGAATTAAATATAACCAGTTGAATAACAGGAATTTCTATTATAAGAAAATATAAGCACAAAGCAAGGAAATTGATTTCTTATTATGGCATCTACATGAGGTTTTAATCAATTTATAAATTAAAGCAAAAAATTAAATAGACAAAAAACCCTATTTGGTACAAAGGTCTGCTATCACATCAATCCTAACAGCTATTCCATAATCCATATATTCATCTGTATCAATCTAACAGAAAAACAAACAGGAAATACATATCATTACAAATATAACCAGATAAAATGAACTTCGTTGTACAGAAATTTTCACGTGCACTTGCTAGCAACAATATGAAATAATTTTTGAAAGAGAAACTTAGGGTTTTTCCTGTAATATTAAGTTTTAAAAGAAATTTGCCAATGCAAGTCTGAATTGTGACATGATATCCACCTCATGATTAGAAGCACTAAATTTCCCAGAGTGCCCCATCTAGGTCAGTAAGACTACAGATGACATAAAGTATAAATATATTTTTATCTCTTTACAGTTATATTCAGCTTCTCTGGTTTTATACATAGACTAACCATTCACCAAATATGTATTAAGCCCCCTTGATATTAGGCAACAGGCATTAAGCTAAATGCATTATATCCCCATGATCAGTAGAGAGGGACACGTATTTAGAAAAGATCTCAGGTAATTAGAATAATCCTTGATAGGTGCCCATCTGACATCACTATCTATTGGACAGTATTTAAGATGAATTGGCCCTGATTTAGACACCATGCATGGTTGCCTGGTAAGACTATTTCAAAACATGGTACTCATCTGCCTTTAAAAAGTAAGTTTCATTTTATAAAGCTATGTAAAATATTTCTTGCTTTTCCTACAATAGTTGGGAAATTGTTCAAGTGGAAGGAATTAATTTAATTTAATTTAATTTAGTACTGCATAGATGCATTTCAGAAGTAGGTAACATTTTGTAAATGTAGACAGTTTCTTAACAAATCTTGAAGGTTGCAGAACCTATATAGACTTCAAATGCTAAAGTTCATCCTAGGCAAGGCAGATTTCATGATTTAGGCACTGACACTCTTATTTATTAAAATTCTCTGTTGCCACAACTTTTAGCAATAAATTTGCATAAAAAAAAAAAGACTGAAGCAAGACATAAAAGGACAGCAAATATTTCCAACATTTTACTATATTAGGAGTCAGATTCGTTTTCTGGATGAAAAACTGGAAACACAGCTCTGAGAAATGAATTCATTTAAGAAGATATTCGATATTTTATATGCAACATTTCAGTTAACTGACCTCATTTTCCTTCCATTCCTGAAACAAAGACTGGGGATAACATTCCCTTTCACCTCTCGTTCATCTGCTTTGTCTACCATGGCTTCAAATTTGCAGGTAGCCAAGTATAGTTAAGTAATTTCCCACTATTCAGTTACCACTGGATGTCACTAACACATGCCACTCTCACTCCAAATTATTTTCTCTAAGTCACAGGTTATAGAACAGCACTATGGATTGATACTACATGATCAGTTATGTCTAATGGAGAATGCTGTTTGCAACTACTGTGTGCCACTACAAGAGCAATAAACATAGTAAAATCCCATGTGGCTTTCTACTTAAGGTTTTTAGGATGTTTATGTTCCACAGGGATATGTATAGAAGTCTAGAGCTGAAACTACATTAAGACATAACTTTCACACCACCTCTATGCAGAAATAAACTGCTCTGCAGAATTTTTTCCTCTGAAGATTCTTATTCTACATTGCTCTTTACTAGAAGGTGTGAAAAGGTTCTTGGTGTATTATAACTTGTATAGTTTGTATTATATAAACAAAGCTTGCAGGGCATTTTGATATTCTTAACTAAAGTGTATCATATAGTTATGATGACTTTGTTTTCATTCAATATAATGTATCTTTAGTGTCTTGCAAGATATCTGTATGCTTTATATAAGGAGTATACGCAATATAGAAGTTTATGACATATATCACTAACATTTTTCACTTAAACTCATAGCTTCACTGGTAAACTAATAGAACACTCATTACTCAGTTATTTTACTGATTATAAAACACAGATTCTTATTTATGTTTTCCACTTGTCTACAATAATATTTAATATTCCTTGCTCACAAATCTCATGTTCTATTTCTTCATACTGAACGATAAAGCACCAGCTCTTCTCCTTCCATTGCCTACAGTATAAATGTTCTAAGAAATAAATACTCAAAGTAGCCTAATCCCAGCCCATGGTACGAAGACTATGGGAACCCACCACAGTATCTTTAAAGACAAATTTCCATTTTTTAAATAAATTTGTCTCATAGCTTTTTTGATCTGTCAAAACTCAGTCTTGTCAACTGAGGGGTGTAATTAAATTTAACTTAATTTAAAATAGACAAGTGGAAATCCAAAACAAATACCAGATTATCATACCTGTGTTGATACAAATTGCTTTGACTTTGACTTTCAAACAGTTTCCTTCCAAAGAAGAACCAGTAATGTGAAGTACACAAGGCTGATGAAGAATAGTAAGTTATGATTCATTAATGTATTCATCAATGCCTAAGTTTCCAGTGCAGTGGATTTGCAACTCTCTCACTCTTGCGTTAGAAGACTATGGGCTCAAATTTTAAACCAAGACCATGACTCCCTTAAAACTAGTAGAGACATTAGAACAAAATTATGCTGATAGTAAATACCTTTAAAATAGAACCTCTTTCCTTAATTCCAAATTCTTCAACTATGTATATTACAAAAGTCCAGAAGTAAAATGTTTAACAGTGCTGACATCTCCGAAAGAGAGCTATTGTTTTCTACAAGCTCAAAAGAAGTAAGCGCAGAACCAAGTTCAGAAAAGTAGCTTTTCTCTAATCATGTTTTGAAGTATTGAGAAGGATGAAAGCTTGTTTGTTTGCTGGCTTGTTTTTTAAGTAAAGGTGTATATTTTAAGAAAGAGAATACACAACTCGACAACACTGTTTTCTGGACAACATCAGTATAATCCTGTTCTCATTGTACAGGCAGCCTTTTGATGTCAGAGAAAATGATTATTTAATACTCTGAAGTGTCTGTTCTAGTATCCTATTTATTATAACTGAAAGAACACCTCTTTTAATTTTTACTTTTATTGTTATTGTTGTTGTTGTTATTATTATTATTAGGCAATAATAATAATAATAATAATAATAATAATAATAATAATAATAATTTTTAAAGCTTTCATGTCATAATGGCTGCTAACTTTGATTAAACAACTATCCCACTAGAAGAAGGTTTGCATAACATTTAACAGCCACTTGATTATGAAAAGAATTGTAGTATAAACTACATTATTTTCCATTACTAGCGATCTATTTAAACATTAATTGTAAGGGTTAGAGGGCTGTACAATCCATCAAAGGCTCTTAATTCTTGAAACACCTCATTTATCAAGATGTTCTAGAGAAGCTAATCACAGTATATGTTTCTTCATCACTCTTTGACATATATAATTAATTGTGCTTACTATATAAAAATCCATTTTTTATACTGAATTGTATGAATAATTTTAAAATTACAATAAGTTTACCAAATATAAAACAAACTGACATATTTTTAGAAGACTTTTTCCGATTTTTATATATATGTATATAAATACATAATACCAAAAAGACTGCTTAATATCAAAAAGACTAATATCAAGAGCACATTATTATCCATTTTTCTTTAAAAAAAGTTTAATTTGAAATATAACTGCACAATCATGAATCCATTCATATTTTCTCTTCAGTAATATGCAAGATATTTGTCAAAGAGAACTCAAAATCATGAAAGAAGTTTACTATCATCTTTTCTACTCCTCCCGCTCAATTTCTCCTTCAGTGAATGTTTCCATCAGGATTTTCCTGCACACAGATAGGGACACCTAGTGGCAGAAACTGATGAAAACTTCCCTGTAGGAAGACCTGGAGGAGCCACCAATGGTATGAAATTCAGGTCACAAGGAGTAGCCAAAACATGCAAGTTCAGTTCATTCTGAGGCTTTTGCACTTTTACTGGAGTGAGCCTACTTACTTAAAGATACAAAACAAAACAAAATATTCCTCACTTTCCTTCAGTACTTCATAACACAGTTATAGTGACTCTTGGGTAGAATGGCAAAATAATAGATTGATTTTTGATTATTGCCTTGTAAATAAATTTTCATATTTATTTTAAACAAAGACAAAGCAGTGTCATTAAGAATCAGCCTGTGAATTTATGTACATAAATATGTGAAACTGACACATGCAATATGCTTATAGTTTGTAAATATGTGTTGAAACGTATGATGTAGAAATGCATAGGAGTAGCTTTGTTTTCTTGAAAAAGTCAGATTAAGGATTTATCTCTTTATTGTATTAATTACTGTGTGTTCAACTAGGTTCCAAAAAAATTGTTTAAATGGTAAAACATAAAGCTAAGCATCTGTATTCACTTATAGATATGCAGAGTGACGTTTACACACACATATATATCTCTCTATACCTCTATATCTCTATATCTATCTCTATCTCTATCTCTACATCTATATTCTTAGCTATCATTTACCAAGTCTAGATCCAGTATGCAGAAACCATTCAGACTCCCAAAGTTCTTGCTGGGTACATTCATGTGCCTCAAGGATCAACATTCCTTGCTATATTTCTTGCAGCAATCTTTTTCAAAGACATCAGGAATTACATTAGTGCTGTTACTACTGAATCACTTGGAAGTCTTAATTTATACATAATCCTTGATTTTCAATTTCTGACTTCCCCTGATTGTGTCGCTTGTAAGGAACAGTTCATTAGAAATTCTCATGGGATGCTTAACTTCCCAAAAGTGAACAGGGATGAGACAGGTCAGTCTCTGTGTTTGAGGGATATTATACTGACTATATTCAAAAATTCTGCTAACTAATGTGGTGTAGAAATTTTAAGCCTGCTCTTTCTATTGAAAGTTTTAACCATTAAGGCAGAAAACACCTGGTAGTTCTCTGAGTTTCTCCTGTTAAATCCGTTTTGCGCAGTGTAAGAAAATTAAAGCAGAAAGAAAAGAATAACCTAATTGATTTGTACCTTAAGGTTACCTCTGTAGGTAAGGATATAACTAAACCTCTTTTCCTACTCTACAACTTTCACCAGAAAAACTAAGAAGCTATCCCAGAGGAAGCATTCAGATGTAGAAGAAATCAGAATCCATTTATTTCAGTTATTATGGATAGATTTAGATACCTTACATTAGACATGTTTGACATGAAATAATTTTAATTATTTGATAATCCTAAGTATAGCAAGGAGCTATCAGAAATGAAAAATCAGAACTAATGTATAATGACAGAACAGTTTAGGAAATTTCAGAGAGATTTTTTTCAGTATGCCACTTAATTCATGCCATGTCCTATTGAAAATGCTGAAAATTTAGCTAGTATTTTTGAGATCATGGAACTGAGTTGAATTTGATTTTCATACAAAGTAGTAATAGAAGCATATGGCTGAAAGGGACTATCTACATTTCTACATCTTCAGTGTTAAGGGTTACAATATACTAAATATTTAGCTTAAAAAAAAAAGAGATTTACAGAACTTTTAGTCTAGATGGTATTACCCACTGACTCAAAACCTTTAATTTGCAGTAAAGACCAAAAGTCAAACCTCAAATCTTCCTTGGGGATAAAGAAGACAGGGAGGAAAAAGAGGAAAAAGGGCACAGCCAATGGTCTGTGGAGACCTCCTCAATAAGAGGAAATATGTTAGAAATTCTTTGCAGCATGTTCTAGGAGTTACAACATGTCCCACTATACAAGGCAGAACAAAAGAAAGAAAGAAATTAACATAACTCAGAATCTAAATTATACAATAAAGGGAGAAAACATCCTACCTGACCTGAGAGCCTGCAGTAAGCCCTGAGGCAGAGAAGAGATACAGTATAAGTGTAGAAAAAACATATTCCAACTTCTTCAAAAAGCCCTTTCCTTTCTAACTTGCCACAAATGTCCCATTTCTAACAGGAACTATCCCATTCAATTACACAATTTTTTTCTTTTCAAGTCCTATTTTAAATAACTTTGTTGGTCTGATTACCTATATGGAAGATCTTTCCAGTCTCAGACAATCAGTAAACTTCTTCTCTTTCCTAGGTTTTATAATAGATATGCAAGCATTTGATGGCATGCCAACATCACTCTTCAGTTCAAATACATTCTCGAGTTTTTTTAGCATATAACTAAAAATCCATTTGTAAGAACTCACATGAACTTTCAATATCTATTTGGTTATGTATGCCTTTTTTTTCTTTTTATCTCTCTCCTGTAGACACATTTTCCATGCCCTAATTACCATAGTTTCTTTCTGATCTTTAGACTTCATTTTAGTATCTTCTTTGAATGTATGACTAGAACCATGCATAATACACCAGGAACTCATGAAAAAGCACGTCCTTTAAAATACTAATAACACCTTCCCAGCTATTAGGATGTCCTGCCTAATATGTCATGGAATCACATTTCTCTTTTCCCTTTATATAAGTACTTCATTTATAATAGCAACTTATAACCCCTTCCTACTAGCTTTAAATTTCTGGAATCCTTTATATACTTGGATCTTCCCAGTTTATAGCAAAAGTTTTAATTCATGAGTTTGTAGACTGCATTACTCAATTTCACACTATTTCTATCAGCATAGGACAAAAGAAAGCAATATATAGATACACATGAATTAAATTTAGAAATACTGACATGTTAAAATGTAGACAATAAGACTAAAATTGTAAATATTTACATAGTGTGCGTATATATATATATATATATATATATTTACACATATGTGTATCTCAACACATCTGTTTCTCAGAAAGACCTCTAATTTTGTCTAGAAATTCTGTCCAGACCCACTTACCTTATACCTTTAAATCAGTGCAAAATGTATTACAAAGGAGCTGATCCTTTCAGTACTTTAGGACGTACAACTGCTGGACCAAATGCTTGTGCCATGATACACTGAGGATGTGATTTCTTTTATCCTATTTACCTATCTATTTCACTAGATATCAAAATTTACATATATTCTTACCAGAAACAGGAAACTTTCCTGGTACCTATTTAGTCCGGGCCTACGTTTTTCTTAATGCCCACCCCATCCTTTATCAACCACCCCACTTCTAAAGTTCTTATTTTATTTACATTGCTTAAGAAGTTTTTACTCTTTTCAGGTTTGTGTGCAAGTTTTGGTTTAAAAAGGTATCTGACCATTCTCGATTTGGTTTTATGCCTTCTAATTATTGATGCAATTTCTTCTTGCTAATCAATATCTCTTTTCCATTCTCCTTAGTTGTTTTGCTTACTCTTAATAACTTGCTTAAGGCTTTTACCTTCTGGGAATTCTTTTTCATTCTGGTTTAGGTGGGCTATTTTGTTTCTTTCCTTCTTCCCCACTGTAAAAATTCAATAATACTTGTGCTTTTTTTTACATAAGGTAGCATCTGTCTTATCTCAATTCTTCTTTCACTACTCCTCACAAAATTTTTCTATTTCTGAGTTTGCCTTTCTGAAACACTGGACTGCAGTTACTGATCCTTCACATTCTTCTGTCTTGAAACTTCACATGAAGTAGAAAAGCTTGAAACCATATTTAAGATTATTTTCTATCATTAGTTTTTTCTGTAGATCCTATCATTTACTAAAATTCCCTATAAATTATCCTTGTCTCTTGCTTGCTCAGTATCTGTTCCATAAAAGAAGCTATCCTCTATCATGTTCAAATTCATATCAACCCCAGCAACATTGGTTGAACTTTTTGCTGATGCTTGCCCATAAGAAATCACACAAATCTGCATGATCACACAACCTCAGCTTTAGCTTCCCCCCCCCCCATATTGTATGCATTATTTTCCAGCTCAAATCTGTAACCAGCAGATTCATAACAGATTCCATCTCTATTAGGTATTTTTCCTACCCTTTGTTCAATGATTTTCATTCAAGTGGACACTATCTCCACCCTCGAATTTAACATTTTTACTGCACTACTGTTAACAGTCTTCACTCCTTAACACATTTAATGCATTAACGTGCAATTATTTCAACACTTCTTTTTGTCTTTCATAGAGAGTGTCTATCCTTCTGTTTCAATATATTTCATTCAACAACTTTGGAACCTCCAAATTCCTGTCTTCCCCTGTCTGATTCCACATGCTAGATCAACTGTTCCTGCCATTGTTATTAATTCAAGTACTATAGAAAGAGGGTAGATCTGTACACCTACAAGTTGTTGTACACATAATGCCTCGTGCTTTTGTTAAACTACCTATACTCTTGTTCCATCCTCAGGTCCCTCTACTTGTATTCCATATGAGGATTATATTAATTATTTCCATATTTCCTCCTGAGTATTTCAGTCTAAAGGCTTTTAGGATTTCCCAGCTTAATGAAAGGTAGATGAAAGATAAATTAGCAAGAGGTAACACTATAATAAAAAAAAAATAATTTTTATTACTCATTAATTTAACAGCATTTACAGTTTGATGGTTTTGCGCTTTGGTGTAAAATGACAGTTCTAGTTCAAATATTCAGATATAACTTTTCACTGTCAGAAATACTTTTGGACTAAGAATAAGAATGAATGGAACAACAGCATGATAGTTGTACACTAACAACTATTTGAATCTCCCACAGGCTACTAAAAACATCTAGCAGTCTAACAACTTGGAAGTAAGATTTTATTATATCAGACTTTCTACTTATTATGCTTTTTAGTATCTCACTAGTACAGGATCAGAAAAATTAAACTGAAATATATCTACAATGTTGACTTTAACATGATAACTTTTAACGCGATTTCAGACTTATGAAATGTCAACTTCTCCAAAACACTTTAAAGACAGAGTTAAGCTCAGCCTAGCTGACAAGGTTATTTAAAATCTTTCTCTGTTATGAATAAAAAAGTATTTATGTGTGCCAGAGAGAAAAATAGCATAGAAACACAGGCAGATGCTATAAATATGACAGGCCTAAAAAATGCAAGCATATATGCATAGAATCCCATATAATCAAAATGCAGAATTATTAATTCAAAGGAAAGATGTTTTTAAAAAGTAATGAGGTCATGAGAAACTCCTGTAAGACATCTCTGTTTACTATCTGTGAATTTTTTTTGTTCTACTATCATAAATTCCATGTTTCATATGAGAAAAGCTTTAAAGAGTGCATGTAGGGGGAAAAAAAAAAGTGTATGGTGTTTGGTATTTTTTCCTGACTAAAAGTAGCACCTTGGAACTCAATCTAAAGCCATTCAAAACCTTCCACTGAATTAACTGGGTCTGCATCGAAAGAGGAAAGTCAGTGATTCTTTAAGAATATAAGTAAGTACTTTGTCCCACTGAGATTTTCACAAGCTCCTACAAGGTCAGGAAAATTATCTGGTCAATATAAGAAATTTGTCTTCCATCCAAATACCAGATCTTGCTTATTTCAGACCTGGGAAAATAAGATTTGAGTCACACTCCTTTTATGTTTGCAGAGAAGATAAATATGCCTTTCAGAGAAGGTTGAGCATTACAAAAAAGATGGTTTTTTTACAATAAATTTTGAGTTTAGCATGTTGGGATGTTAATATATGAGTTAACAGAGGTCTGCTGAAATACAGATACAGATGTGCTGAAATCACATACCATATACAGAGTATTGTTCAGTGCTTACACTCATACAGGAAAAACAGAGGCACAAATACATCTGGCATTACCTTTAAGCTACAGCTGGACTCCAACCTCTGTGCTGTGCACATGGGGTGTATTCCAGGTGTTCCTGTGTGCATAATACCTATTCGATTTATCTACTATAATCTAGACAGCACACAGCAGCAATGAATACACCAATGCGAACACGTGCATATCTTTGCATGTATGGAATTAAATCGCCTTCTTTCTGATTTTTTTTTTTTTTTAAATCAGCCAAACACGCAATTTCGCCGAAAATAAAACCCGAAATTTAATCGGAAAAAATCCATCCCCAGAGCTACAGCCAGCCTTGGCACTGAAAACCCCTCAGTGGTCAGCATGCACACCTAATAACGGCGGTTATCCCACCGGGAGCACGCGGAACGCGCTCGGCGCGGCGCCGCCTCCTCCGTGCCCGCTCCGGCCGCGGTGCCCGAGCCGGGGCAGCGCCCGCGGGGCCCCGCACGGCCCATCCGCCGCCCTGCGCTGCCACCTGGCGGCGGCGGGAGGCGCCGCACCGCG
>VZTJ01001485.1:426810-503152 GCA_013397795.1 Orthonyx spaldingii | reverse complement strand
AGAAGCCACCTCTGTGGCACCCCAGCTACCAAAAAAAAAAGCCAGTGTGTCTGGGTTGCTCAGCCCACCCCAGAACGTTGGTGGGATAACTCAGCTGTGTGAGACCACCCCCTGGAAAACGAAGTGGTTTCTCCCTGAGTTACCTTACCTGGATATGTTAATTGCAACCTGTCCCCTTACCCTATCACTTGCTCTCTCTGTATCCCCCCGCCTCCTTCTCCTCCCCTGTGCCCATTGCCCCCTGGCCAGACCCTATAAGAAGGGTCTCCCAAGGCCATTTGGCCTCTTTCGCCGCTGGACCCCTTCAGGAATAAAGTGCTCTGGAACTCCATGCGACTGAGCCCTCTGATTCACCCTGGTAATGCTCAGGCCATCAACCTGGGGTAGGTGGATACTTGCCAGAACACCGGCTGGGGTAGAAGACAGAATTATCTGCTCCAGTACCCAGCACTACTGCCCAGAGAGGTCTTTCAGAGTCTCCAAGACCCTCCTGGTGAAAGCAGAAGTTCCACCCGCCCCACACCCCCCCAGGGACAGCGTTACCAGTGCAAAACCAACACGCTTTTTTCTTCATTCTCCCCAAATATTTTCCTCCCTCTGCACATTATCCTGGCTTCCTACCCAGGCATGTGCACTGCTAGTTGGATGGATAATCTTGTTGGGTTTATCAGTACTGCTTCAAAGACTGGGATTTATCTCTTCTAAATTCTCAGCTGCCTTGGCATCCTATTTGTAACTTATGTTCTTCTGTAGTCTCTAAGGGTATTCTCCATGGTCAGTGGGGAAAACCAGACTGCTCCAGAGGGGGTGAAAACTCACCATTCTCAAAATGCTGTGAACTGAGATGTTCAAAGGGTGTGAAAGGCAGCAAAGTCCAGTCTCCATGCTGGAGAGACAAGAAAGTACAACTCCACTACAAGCAGAAGGCAGGCAGAGAAAAATTCATCCTTCATACACCAGAACAGCTCACATTGCCTCCTGGCAGGACAAGTTTGTCTCCAGTGACTAAGAGACCTTCAAGTCTTGCACTAAGTACTTAGTTTTCAGATGGTTAGAGGCAAGTGAAATGAATACATCTTCAAAGATCCAGCATCCACAACTCTGAAGTTAGCTCTTAATCTGATCTTATTTTTTTTTCTGGAAGGCTGTTCATACAGATGGAATATAACTTTTTGCTGCAGCTTGATCCACTTAAGAGAGGGGAAAAAAATAAGGAGCAAAGGAAAATACTCTTCTGGCTATTTACATATAGATGTGTAAATAAATGTATCCAAAAAGAGACAGCCCTTGCAGAGCTTTGCTTTTCTCTGACTCCTAAAATACAAAAAGAGAAAACAAAATGAATGCCAAGAGAAATCTTGTGCTATTGGACATGAGAAGAAAAGGGAAGACTATAGAGTTATTATAACTATAACTTTTTATAAAGACTAAAAAGAAAACTGTAAGGTTTGTAGATGAAAAAAACCTGTGAGTTTTGACTATGCAAAGTTTTGGTAATGTTGGGAGGTACTTTGTGTACCATTACACAAAGGTTACAGGGTTTGTTGTAACCCAGGCTGAAGCCGGTGTATAATCTGTGAAGTGATACCAATTATTTTGATACAGAGACATTCAGTAAGGAATTTAGTGTGTTCTGGGTTTACAGTTACCAGAACACTTTTGACACCAGAGTGAAGATAGCTGAATATTCATATTCCAAGTTATAACATTCAGAACAAGAAATAGGAAAACTCGAGACGAAATTATAACACAGCACAATAACAGGTCTTTCCTAATATTTTTTACAAAGCAATATTTAACAGGATCGCTCCTGCTTTTTAACTGCAGAACCAGCTATAGGTCATTAAGATAATGGAATTCCTACATTCTTACATTTATAAAAGCATTCTACTGAGGTAATCATAGTGTTGTTTGGATTGGAAGGGACCTTAAAGATCATCTAGTTTCAAGCCTTCTGCCACAGACAGGGATGCTTCCCACTAGAAGGTTGCCCAGAACCCCATCCAACCTGGCCTTGAACACTTTCAGGGATAGGGCATCCCCAGCTTCTCTGGGCAATCTGTGTCACGGCCTCACCACCCTCATAGTAAAGAATTTCTAACCAATATCTGTTCCAAACCTACCCTCTTTCAGCTGGAAGCCATTCCCCCTTGTCCTATCAATAATCTATTTGTAAGGAAACCCTGTAGCTGTTTACAAGAACAAACACTGACTACCAAGAAAAGAAGAATGATGCTGAAGGTTTTGGCAGGAAGACCAAAAAAAAGCAGACCATAAGGCAGGACTCTGAGCATTACCAATTATTACAAATAAACTTAATGAAAACCAGAAAGGAATTATGAAAAATAAGATTTGCTGGACTAGAACTTCTAAACATAAATTATTGTCTTTTAAAAAAGCTTATTGAATATGGCATATTATAATAGATAGGAAAACCAACTGAAGTGAAGTTACAATCAATTTTTGTAATAACAGAAACACAAATGAAAAGGTAGCAGTATCATGATACTCATCAGACCTGTATTTTGTTAGTGAAGAGTAAAGGATTTCTGCAAAATAGGCTGTTAATGTAAAATCTGTAAGTCTGCCTAGACTTCAGATTGCTGCTTCTGGAATGACAGCAAAAAACATGGAAGGCAAATCAGAGATTTTGAAAGGTTTCTATGAACATTCATTCTCTGTTCATACAAATGAATGCCACAACATCTTGGGTCTCTTTTCAGCTCAGTCCTGGTCAGTATAACTTGTCCCAGGCCTTACTTACACTCAGGTTTCATCCAGCAGCCATCAGTTTCCTGTGGAAGAAGAGAGAGGTCTGCTTCTCTGGCATCCCTCTTTAAGGGGACTTTAAGCCTGTAGTTTCCTCTTCAAGACACCAGGACCTAGGGAGAAAACTCTGTCCATTCTTTCTTCCAGGTGATGACTCTGGTGGCATATTGTCCTGATCCTCAACTTAGTCTGTCTCCCTACTGTTCTTTCTCCTTTTCTCCAGCCTCCTAAAATAACCCAGCTTTCACAACTGCCCTCAGGAACTGAGCCTTCTTTTTTTTTTTTCCTGAGATGTGTTTGCCTCTCCAGGGAGCTGAATTAATTATCCCCCACGGAGACAGGAGCACAGAAATACAACACTGACAGCGCCGCTATGTTCACTTTGGGGCTCTATTTCTTTTATACAGTCTATTGTAGCTTGGTGTAAAAGACTTCATGGTTTGAGAGCTTCCAGTAACTTACATTTGTCACAAACATGGGCTTCTGGGGGGGTTCTCAGAAGCCACCCATTTTTTCCCAGGCTTTGCTCTCATTATATTCCACAGTCCCATTGGGTATGGGGCTGCCGACTTTCCCAGGTACATTGTACCTTTTCCACCACCCAGACAGGGAAAACTACTCCAGCCAAATTTCTCCACAGTGGCAGCACCTGAAAGACTGGTGCTAGAGGTGCTCAGGAGAAGAGACAGGAATATCAGAGTCCCAAAATTTTGGCAGCACAGCTCCCCTCCTGAAGCACTAACTCCTTCTATAGAGGTTCAGGGTTAGTACACAGAGCATTGTTCTCATGCTTCAGTAATGTTTTATTCCTTCTCTCACACACACGTGCTTATCTGCTTTTATTTGAGAAAAAAATGTTGTATATAAATCTGGAGAAAGGTGGGGCTTTTTAAAAATGTTTTCAGTAGTATTTCTGAAGCATCCCCATCATCTGACAAAAAAGGGAAATTTAATGCAAACTCATATTTCTATCACTCTCCCAAAACTGCTGCTTCCTCTACAGAAATTGTTTTACTGAATCTGACTTTATTGAAATTAATTTGGCATTCATGAAAGAGCTCAGATTGGTAGACTGGAAAGCAATGGCCAGATTTCTGCACAGAACTCAGGTAAGCAAAACTATCTCAGTTTTTAAAAGGGGTCAGGTGGGGTTTTAGTTCTAATCCACAGGGAAACGTTTCACCCCTGTGCACAACATGATGCAAGGCGCTGTTCCCACTGACACACAGACTTCTTCCCAGGTTCATTTCAAAGGCTTGTTGCCTGGACGGGGTGCTGTAAGAAAGCAGGCTCCCCACCTGGTGGCTTTGGGAGGCAGCTTAATGAGAGACAGTGGCCAATAATATGGTCAAACAGTGATTTAAACAGCTGATCCAACATTAAAAAGCTGATTTATTGCCTGACAGATTCAACCTTCTCTTTCATCAGTTTAGTTAGAAAGAAAGGAAATGGTTGTATTTTAAGAGCAACATTGAAAAATATGGAATGGATGAAATACAAAATGGAAAACTTTTTAATTTTAAAAGCATCAGTGAATACCCAAAGTCTTCCAGTAATGGTTACCCTCCAAAGGACTTCAAAGTTTGCAGCAGCCTTTCTACCTACCCAAGGGCTATGTTCACATGATCTGGTATGCACAGTCACTTTGATATGAGTAAACACAGGTGCAGATTTACATCAATCAAAAAAAAAAAATCTGTTTAATGTTTTTCCAACAGCTCTTTTTTATTATCTTTTCCTTTTTTATCTAACTTTGTTCCAAGACCAAAATAACAAGCCTTCATTCCGTGCACAGTTGTAGTGTTTGGCAAACTAGGGGCTGGTATGACACCTTACCAAAAAGATGTTCCATTCTTAAGGAAAAGAGGGTCCATGTTATTTTGTCTCACTTACACTGGAGAAAAATAGATTGTGAAGTACTATAGGTTTGCTACAAAGAGCTTGAAAGAACCTCTTGATTATTATTCACTGCTTTATAGATCATTGTTAAAAGTGTTAATTTCAATTATCTAAATGTTTTTCTGGCTTGTATGTCATTTGCAATAAAATTACCAGGGCCAGATTTACTGGTGTACACCATTTGCTGTGTGCAATTCCAGCCTCAGCTTTATGACTGCTTTGTGTTGCTGGAGTGGTGCACTGAGCTTTCTAATGAGTCTGGCTTATTGCCTTTTCCCCACACATTCTGTATCAATTTATTATTCCGTGGTGGATGGCTGTGTGCTTGCTGCAATTTACTTTAGAAGCAGTATTAAAAAAGAAGTTGGCATGCATTAAATAACACTTCATTGATTGTCTTAAACTTGCAACACAGGAGTGCAGCTCTGCATCACTAGCCCTAAAGAATACACATATACATGTATATGTATATGCAGAGAATCATTTGTATTATAAAAGAGAAAGCCAAATTAAAGCCACACAAGACAAACAAAAATGCATCTCAAAAAACATCTTGTAAAACTGTGGGAAAACCCAACACAATGTGCTGCACCAGTCTGTAGTTTGCATGCAGGCACATTCATAACATCAATGAACTACCATTTTTCCATGACAGCCCCTTCCAAAAGAGTCCAGTTCTTATGACAGATACACAAACTCCTCACCTACAAGGCAGGACAGGGAGACAGTCACAGGCTGCTGCTCCTTGCCACCTCTACCCAGATAAATTTTTGGGTTTCAGATCCATGTTCAGTATTCAAGCCCAGAGCTTTGGTGCAGACATCCATCGCCAAGAGCCAAACAGCAACAAATCAAACTCAGATCTGTAGGACTAAAGAGTTTCTGATACTTGAGTAAACAGTTTTTTTCTAAAGCAGGAAGAACAGGGGTATTTGAGTGACCACCTAATCTTTTGACTAACACATACTGATTTCATTTCTAAAAACAGCACTCCGAGTGCAGAGATGAGCTATTTTATTACCCACATGTGTCTGCTTCAGATAAAGGCTTTATGTTTGCATTTTGGAAAGGTTTTTGAAAACAATTTTTGTTTAAAATATGGGTAAAGGAATAAAAATGGGCCAAGATGGATTAGACATGAGAGAATTATTACTGTGAGCTACAACCTGAAGCATCTTCGCAGACACATGCCACTAAATAAACATGACAGTGGTGCAGCACTGTATGCTGTCTTCTAAGCCAGCCTGGTTTTCATCATCCAGATGCCTTTGTATGATCTAAAGTAGGGTTGCATAAGACTTGCAGTCAAATGCAGTGCCATCAGAAAGGTATGATCAATCATCTCTGCCAACCTGACAGTACAGCATCTGATTTATTCTGCCTCTGACTCCTATATTTATTACAAAATCAAAGCTAGCTAGGGCTTAGCATCAGTACAAAGCACTGGAGTTTTGTTCAATAGTGAGCTGTTGCATGTGGAACAAGCATCAAATCCCCTGACATTTAATGATTCATTTTAAATATATCTGGCACATGAATTAGCAAACAGAGATGAGAAATACTAACAGCAGCCAAAAGTAATTTATGAATATTGAATTGCACTGTGTAGTACGTGTAGTGAAAATACAGTGAGAATTCCCTTAAAAGCTTCTTTGTCTGCCCCAGCTTTCAAACAGAACACCTGAGGGAGCTGTCCTGAATATAATGTTAAAAAAAAAAATAAGGAAAGAAAAATGAAGAAAAAACCAAAAACAATAATAAAAAATAAATAAATAAATAAATTTTAAAAACCCACAACAACAACAATAACAACAAAGCCTCAGGAAACCTGAAATGACCCCCTAGAAATGTATAACAGATATTTTTAAATGAAGCTATTGGTAATTGAAAACATGCAAGTGATTAAGTATACATAGATGGCTAATCATAAAATTCACTGCTGTGCATGTAGTCTTTCAGCTTGTCCAAATCTCCCACTATCTCCACAGAGTTGTCATAACCTCAAGTAGGGTTTGCCACGTGCCCAAATTTTCTAATGCCAAGTTAGCCATGTCAGGACCTCTAACGGCCCATTGAAGTGCAAGTGCAAGGATTCTATTAAGACACCACATCCTTGATACCCCAGAGGAGCTGAGCATTTGCTGTGATAAATTTTAAGATCCTCTGGGTGTAATCTGCAAACAAAACTATATGAGCCTGTGAGGAGAGAGCTGCTTGGAACAGCTTTAGAGCTTTATGTGACCCTAACTCATGACTGTGTTACTTTTTTAAAGTACTGTTTAAACTGGAAAAGTGGTTTTCTATGACACAACAGTTTTCAAGTGAGGAGGCTTAAAAAATATCACAAGCAGATGGGCAAGAATAGCACCCACCTTAAAATTAAATACAGATGATTCAAAGTGCTGGCTTGGAGAAGAGACGCTGAATAGAAATGCTCTCAGTGAAAATGTATTTGCAGCCTTCAATCAGGGTGAATGTAGAAATCACTGGGGAAGTCATCTGCCTAGGAGGTCACATTTATACCTCTCAGATTTTCCTCATTTTCTCCCAGAAATTTTGCCAAATGTGGAAGAATGCACATGTATATAGAGTCTAAACATCTGTGGCTTTGCACTCATTGTGTCCTGGGCTGTGTCACAAGCCCTTCTGAAAGCCTCCATCCAGTTTAAGCTAGAGGTCCTGTCTTGATCCTTTTAAACAGCTTGATACATAGATGGCATGAAAGCTCAAGAAGAACTCAAGAAGAGTCTGCACCAGTCTGACTGCTATGCTATGCATATTCATTGATGAGGATTGTTAGAAATCAGTTGGAAGTCATAATTAAGACAAGTCAGCATTGCTAGCAGCAAATTATACATGTACTTTAGGTCCAATTACATTGTAATGACTGAGTGGCAAAGAGATATTGGCAGCTGAAACTGCATCAAATGGCTTTCTTCAGGCAGACCCAAAGGCACAGGGTAAAATTAGAAAAAGATCCTGTAACATTTAACTTCTCATAACTAACAGAGAGGGGAAAAAATAAAAATTACACACGTGCCCACACAAAAAAAAAAATCACATTAAAAAAAAACCACCAAAATTCCTGTGTAACAGAGTTACAAAACATTTTAAGTACAAAAGAGAGAGATGATCACAAAAGTCATCTACTTCTTAAAACCCAGGACTCCAACTTCCCTTGAATAGAACAAACTCTGGGCTCAGCAAAGAGCCTGTCTAGAGCTAAAGCCACCTGCTAACATCCAGCTCTGGATGTGGTGCTGAGGTGCACCACAAGGAAGGGATGGCATTTCCCTTTCAAAGGAGATGTAGGTGAATTCTTGGATCTGAAAAAGGCCTGTAGAAAAGCTTAGCAGTGGGAACATTTTGTAGCTTGAGTTGGGAGCAGAGAATGAGCTACAGTAGCATAAAACTGACTGCAGCCACACCACTTCTATGACCATGTTGGATCATCACCAATATCATACTTAGAAAATATCAAAGCTTTGATATAGATCACAACACTGTAGACATTCTTGTTCCAGGGAATATAAAGAGGATCCAAAATCTCTCTTGATAAAGTCAATCCTTTGTTGGAAAAGGTGTTTTATCCATTTGGATCTTGGCGCATCAAGGAAAAAAATATTTCAAAAGCTCCTTTGAATAAAAAAAAGCAAGAAAGCAAACATAAACATAAATGGTGTCAATTGCTGACATGTTCCCCAAGAGTTCCTTGGCAAAAAGACAACAGAAAACAAATTAAACATGGACTAACACGCAAGAAAATTCTACGGGCTTCTGAAGGCAACCAGAAAACTCCATCAGTTTCCCAAGCCTCAACAAATTCCCAGAGGTGTTTAAAGCATTGAGGCTTTCCTCAGTTACTCCAGAATCCACCAGAGAGGAATGGTTCAAAGAATGCAGGGGCAAAAGAAGAATCACAAGTGATGTCTTCTACAGAAAAAGGATATCTCAACCTGCCATCTCCCTTTGGCAGCACCAGCCTTCCCAGAGACTTATCCTGCCAGGGGGAGAACCAGGCTAAAAGGGACTCCACAGCAGCTTAGGCAGGACACAAGCTGGCATGGGCACAAGGACACATTTTTAGGATGGTTGTCCTGCAGAAGAGTCTCCAGCCTTAGGCAGCTGCCCTGTAACCAAAGAGGGGTCATCACACATTGTCCTGCACTTCACCTTGACCACTCCTGCCTGGGTTCAAATACCAGACTTTGTACTTTGCATCCTTCACAAACATAAATACAACTTTTGTACTGGATTTCAGTATGTTTGTTACCTGCTCCATGTTCTGCTGTCCAAGCTATCTGCGGTCTGCTGGTCATTAAACAAAATATTTGATGGGAACATTGGAAAAATGAAATATCTAATTCCTCCTAAGAAAGATCAACACCCATTTCTCTAAGACTTATGCTAATTAAAATCTGTTTGGATCCTGATATATGGATAATGATTGAGTCAAAAATTCTGGAGGCACTGAATGTAATGGGAAATCCTTTTAATCTTGTTACATCAACACAATTATGCACCTTGTGGATATAGGTAACTACTACCTTCTTCTGTAGAAAAATATTTGAAAGCTATTCCTAAATTGAAGGCTGATTTTTCCTCTGAAAATAAAAAAAGCAGGAGCATACACATTCATACCAAGAATTATATTTATATACACATAGTAAAAGGCAGATGAACTTCTGGCAAGCAAAGATTTTTGTTTGGGTTTCATTCGGATTGGAAAATATGGAAAATGTAGTGTGGTCAAAAGAAGCCTCTATTGCAACTTGAATTGAAAATAAATAATTCTTATGGGGGAATTATGATGCTCCAGATTAGGAGATGCAAAGGTAGGTCAGCACCCTTCAGGTGCTAAACTATTTCTCTATGTTGTACTAAACCTCAGCAGTATTTGCTACTCACATGTCCATTTCTCTTGCCTTCAGTGATACTTTTACCTAAGCCCCAGAAAAGCAACAAATTCAAACAAGAAAAAAACAACAGCAACAACCAAAACAAAAAGAAAGTTATCTTTTGACACATCCAGTTGATAAAAACGTGCATAAGGCAAGAAAAAAAGGCACCACTGAAGTTTTCCACAGAAATAGTCCCATGGGCCTGACCACCTCAGGCCCTAATAAGAAAAATAAAGTCTATCTTTTATTCTAGAAGAATTTCATTTATGACTATGAAAAAAAAATACTTAACAATCTTGTAAAAGAACTCGATCCTTTCAGAAAAAATGGTTTTCCCCCCATTTGTGAAGATACACCTCACTTTCAAGTGTAATAAAAATCCTTAATACTGACTTTCATAATACAGTGGAAACCCAATTACATTATTTGTTACTGCGCTTGCATGTGCTAAAGAAACTAAACCTGAAATTAAAATCCTTTCGCACCTTCAAAAAACCCAGATTTTAATTTTACATGTAATTTTTTTTCCTTCCTAAAATATACAACTTCACAATCAACAAGTCCTAGGATTTCCCTTGTGACAAATTAACCCTTTACATGAACCAAACCTAGTAAAAATATGTTCACTGAATCAGCCTTCAGAAACATTTCTAAACCTTAAAGACCACAATGGGAAAATAAAGCAACATTCAGACATATTTATGGAGCCCATTTATTTCTACAAGTTAACACTGCCTACAATTAAACTTTCAAGTAAAGTGGCACAACAGGAGTGAATGAAACAGTCAGAGTGAAAAACTCGCATCCACTGTCGCTCTTGAGGTGGTTTTGCTCTGGATTCCATGCACTTTGCATCCATTAGGGGAAGAATGGGTTAGGTGCACTCCTGGAGGGTGCCAGACAGTTTATTTCTGTCAGAAAGATGTAGAGTTTGTGTACTTTGAAGATGCTCCATGAGACAGAGGCCAAACTCTGATGAACAGGAGACAGCCTCAAAGGTGGAATTGTGACCCAAATGTAAGCACTAAATAAACATATCCACTGTCAACACAAAAAACACTCTCAAAATGTTTGCCTAAAAAAAGTTTCAAATAACACTTTAAATTACTGTAAACAGAAAACATTTAAAGAAAAACACTGTTTGCAAAATGCTTTCTGTGTGTTAAATTACTGCTCTTCTACATAATCAGTTACTTGCATTTCCCTACTTTTGTGAAATTCCCCCCCAGAGACACAAAATCAAAAAACATGTATACATTTAAGACATATTACTGTACACCTTTAAAGCAGTAGATATTCTGGATATATACAACACATATACAATACACAGTCTCCCTTTACTGTAGTGGTCTGGTGACTAGTTGTGCTTTTCTCCCAATTTAGGAAGTTAAATGTTGCTTAGTTCCATAAGAATGTTCATGAAACGTGACTTGCTGAAAGTAGACAGCTCAAATAGTAGTGCATTCAATAGTTAAGTGTTATATTCTTAGGAGTGATAATAAACCTTAATCTTAAGGTTGAGTAGTTGTTAAGAATATAAAATTCAATTTCTAAATATTAAAAAACTTCTTTATCTATACAACTATCTTTTAAAAGGGATAAATTTTCAGCTCATATTTGAGCCAGAGCTCAGCTCAAAAGTAGTTCTGAAGATGAATTTCATTTGATTTTATCAGTTTTGAAGGCCTTTCTCTGTTTCTGCTGAGATAAAACCCATGAGAAGACAGGAAAAGCACCTGTTCCCCAGTGTTCCAAAGCCCTGTTAACTGGAGTGTGCTTGAGTGAAAAGCCCACAGATCAGGCACACATCCTACTCAAATCAGCAAATCTGCTGTAGCCTGCTTTATGCCTTATTCATAAAAAGATATTGCATTTATTGTCATGTCTATACTGTGTTCCCACCAGTGGCATCTATTTCTGCCCACCAACGCTGATATCAAACTTTAAAATCAGGTTTGCCTGACTGATAACTGCAGGACCATATGCTTCCAGATAGGAAATATTCATACAGCAATGGAGGTCACACGCAAATGTTTTTACCCATTTGAAGGTCATTGCTCAACTTGCTGGATTTTGTGTGTGTAGGTAGACAAAGAAACACTGGAAAAACCAGTGATCAATTCCAGCCTGGTAAAAAATTTAACACACATAAAATTACTGCTAAAATTCCCATGCTAAAATCTTCCTGCCCCACTGGCAGAAATATTAAGTCTCAAAAGATGTTTCTGCTGGCTATGGCATAAGAACTCTGGAATGAAGAAACCTTGAGCTTGCCATCACAAAGGTTTGAGGAGTGGTGCTTCTGCATCAGTGTGCTGGGGCTTCCAGTGAGTCAAAAGAAGTCAAATCAGGCTGCCAAACGGAGTGATGGGAAGAATGTAGTGTGTGAAATTCAGCAGCTTTAGCTCACCCTTGCTCTGGTGAGAGGTGGGATCTCCAGGGACAGCGAGCAAGATACATTCTTCACAGTACATCCAGTTATTACATGTCACTTAAACCTATTTTCAGTGACAAGGCAACAAAATCGCAGTTTGATGAACTTACACTTTGTTAAAACAGAACGCTGTACCAAAAGAAATAGTGAAAAGTTCCCTCGTAGCACAAGTACTTGCTTTCTACATATAGACCAACCACGTTAAAAAAATTTTACAATGGCATCGTAAAAGAAAATTCTAGTAAGTTACTTTCTCAGTATCCATCTCGATTGTGGCTTGTTCCTCCAGTTTGCAGCATGTTAGGAAGGGGGCTAAATCTCCCTACTCTCTTTATGTCAGGTTGAAATGAAATACCAAGCCAAAAGCTGTACATGATGATCAGGATTTCTGATCTTCCTCTGGTGGGATGACTTCCAAGAGGATTTGCAATGTTATGGTTATCCTGCCTGCAAAGATAAAAGCATGCACATGATAAGTTTTTTTGCAGGGGAGATGAAGAAGAAGAAGCAGTCAGGAAAATTATCTTGGCTTCTATACAGCCTACTTGCACACAGAGTTCACACAGATCACATATATCACATATACATATATAATTTAAATTCAAAATTTTCTTCTTTTTAACAGTTTTCTTTGCCTCTGATCCAGGGCTGTGCATATACAATAATAATGGAAGGGTATGGATTAATAATTTTATTTAACAAAAGTCTGCATGCTTTTAAAGTCTGTCTTTAAAAATGACTACTCTGCATAACTGCTTAGTTTTAATAAAGATGTTATGTTAAAATAAAAGCCTGGAAGAGTTCAAACAAATCAATTTACCTGTGCCGAGACCTACCTAAGCAAAACAAAAACAAAACAAAACAAAAAACCTACAATAAAAGGAAATAATGATTACAAAGCTTCACAGGTCTCTAAGAATGTCACACATCCAAAGCAACTTCACATTTTCTTTTTATCACTCTGAACATTTCTTTCCTTCTGGTGCTTTTGGTGGTTTTCTTTTTAGGGTACTGATGCATAAATGGCACAGTTAATTCACATACAGCACATACAGAATAGTAAAAGAACATTTTCTTACAATTCCTTTAACTTACCACTCTTTTTTAGCACTCTATTTTAAGTAAGCAGGAATTGTTGTAAAAGAAAGTTCTGATTTTCTTTGAATGTCTGGCATGAATGTTGACATTGACACCAGTGCAAAGGCAGGAGGGTAAAACAGTGCAACTCACAGAAGATATGAACTGAAACCACTTCTCTGACCTCCTGTCTAAGGCAGATTCTACCATCCTTTCCTCTTTTCTCTGGATTTCACCAGTTCAGTACAAAGCCAGGTTGCCCTTAGACTATAAATTGATAGGGGCAGAGAGGCTGAGAGTCTCCAGGGATTGCATTTTCCTTCTATCTGCCTTCCCTACCCGTAGTGGGAACGCCAGAGCTGGGCTGAGCGTGGCAGGGACGAAGGACAGGAGGAAAGCCAGCAGCAGGAAAACAGCAGGGTTTCACCCCTGCCATGCCAGCCCTTCCAGCTTTGAGGACAAGCAAAGGGAAAAAGAGAATTTTATGAAGCTGAGCAACGGTGTAACATCTCTTGGACGAGGGCACAGAAGCAGAGGGAAGTCCTGGGCATCTCTAGAGCTGGCTGTGATTTTGTTCACCCAAGTGGACAGACCCACTAGCAGCAAGACCTTGCCCAGCCCTCCATTTCCATCTAGCAGTTTTTCTCTCTCCTGAGATGAAGCCACAGAAGAGCAGACAAGTTGGGGGAGGGGGAGCTGGCATTCTTTACATTTTTTGGTTGCAATGTACTCAGAATAAATTAGTATAAGGAGTCTTTTCCCCTATGAAAATGTTCCAATCTGTTTTCAGTTGGTATCTCTATGTTGTCTGCTTGGAGCAGTACCTAGAGTTACAGGACCAGTTTCACATTTGTCACAAGACAAATTAACGTACCATGACAGTGCAGATAACTTCCCCAGCCCACTTTAAATCCTAATTTTCCCCTTCGAGAGGAGAATTCACTGCAAATGGGTCCCAGGGGACAACCTTTACTGAAAAAAACCCCAGATCTGGTATCCATACAAGCACCACATAAAGTTTAGGTGAGGAAAGGAAGCAGGAATTTTAACGTGTATATATGACTGGACATGCAATCTGCAACAACAAAATGCTGAGATAATTTCCCACAAACTCAACAAAAAGAAGGAAATTGAGCATATAACACTTTGTCCTAAGTGAGCAAGTGTCATCCTCTGGTTTTGCTAAATAACCCTGGCAGAGACATTTTGTTATATAAAGAGATCTCATTTCCAGCAAGGGCTCAGCTATGACAAAAAGTAGGATTCAGCTTTTTAGCTCCTCGCAATTCAACTAACTGTAAAGAAATAGATGTTTTAAGTATGAGCCTAAGGTTGAGTTTTCAACTGAGGAAGTGCAGATAGAAGTATTCTTGTGCTGGTGACACATCCTTTTACACACTGATCTGCTGCATAGGATTTGCTAGGCTTTTTTCATTTTCACATTAGTTCTACAAAAAGCAAGAATGCAGAGGTCAAATGAAGCCCATACTAGCTGAAAATTATTTGTCCCAGCACATTTAGTTCTACAGCAAAATTTCTTTGGAAAAGGAGAGAACAGAATGTTATTCTCATTGCAAAACACCATCCCAGAACCTACAAACCCCACAAACTGTAAAGTTACCTTTTGTTCAGTGCAGCAATTTAGTAAGGAGAATGGGCAATGTAAATGCCATAAGTACAGAACAAAGACATTCAGCCTTGGGAGAGGATTCCTTGGGTAATCCATTCAAGGGCTCTGCTAGTGTAATCAGCCTGAAATTCCTTTCAGAAATGTATATATCTTCAGGCTGGCTCTTGTATCCCACTACTCATTCTGGCTGTTCAATATCCCTCTCCTTTGATCCTTACAAAGCCTATTCAGGATATTCCCTCTGACCTTGCGTGGGGCTGGTCAGTACCCATGGGGTTTTGCACCTTACAGGGTTTATGAGCAACAGCTGTCTCTCACTGCTAAAGCATAGCTGGGCAGCTGAACCAGTCAATGCCTCAAGAAGGTGACTTTTCAAAGCCCCACACCAGTTGCCTGTGCACTGATCTGGGCACATGAAGCAGCTTGGGAACAGTATGGGTAGCACAGCACTGTGTTCAGTCTAACAGGCTCCCACTTCCCCTCTGGTACCACATGAAATGTTTTGTTTAAATCTAAGTAGATTGGATTCATCACATTATCTTTTGTAAAAGAAAATAATTTGCCTTCTCACAGAAAGTTACCCAGCTACTCTGGCAAAATCTACCTCTTAAATGACAATCCCACTTTTTTATATGTCCTTTACCTCGTGTCTGGAATTACACCTTCATGCCTATGTAAGACATATTGTTTCAAGGTTAGAATACCAAGCTTGCAGCTGCCCAATTTCTTTTCTATATCTCACAGAGGTACCTTAAGTGAATTTATCCTCATTCAATACCTTTTGTAAATGTTCTCAGGCTATACAATGGGGCTCCCTTAACACTCACAAAATAATGCCAGTTTAATGACTCCACACAGAAGGTTTATTGCTTCTTCTTAGGGAAAAATCTGTTTATTTCACAAGCAAATCTCCACTCTGCTCCACCTCAAAACTGTCAGTATCAGTTTTCTGTCATTACTGTTGTTATTTTGGGGATAATAATTGCAAAGCAAACAAGCTGTTTCCCTCACTGACTGGTTTCTGCTGCCTTCCCCTCTGAGCTAGTAAACCATGCGCATCCATAAGATACCACACAGGCACCAAGACTTCTTTCTAGGAGGAGAATCTTGTGTTATCTCAAAAGCTAGAAATTATTCACCTTCATTGTCACAGCTGGCAGAAAAATCTTCACATCTATGCAGTCTACCTTAAAGAGACTATTCTTTCTCTCGCCCAAGTAATGTAGTTCAACACTGGCATCCTGTGGCCAAAGATTCAAGTAGCTGTATTCCAAAACCTTTGAGACATGACAGAAAATGCCAAAAAGCTCCTGGGTTTGATAAGGGAACAATTCCTAGTCCCTAAATGTCAAGACTGAGAAATTATAAACAGGCTAAACCCCAACTACTTAATTGAATGACCTTCTGCATAGAACTGCTCTAATTTGTACTGAAGGTTGCTACCCATTCCCAGGACACTGAAAGTAATTTATAACTTTTTGGGTATAAAATTAAGAACTTGCTAGCCTTAAACTAACAACTTTTTCTGTAAATACGTTCTGCCCAATTGCCTATGGACATCCCAGCATGTATGGAGAGGGAAATTCACATACTCTACAGGAGACAGGATATAACTCTATGACTTATTTACATCAAGAAAATACATACAACTGGTTATACTGTAATTACGTACAAAACTACTATTCTTTCCTTGTGAGCAGTTCATTTTAAACCACTAAGACTGAAACACAGAAGACAATATGTATTTTTTGATTCAGTACCTATAGAAATAAACTATTTTTAGTTAAAGATTTCAAAGATTGAGTTTTAGTTTTGCAGCAAAAGAAATTTTATTTTGATTTTGTTTAATAAATTATCCATCATTCCTGAAATATTTTGCCAATAGTCTTATTTCATGTTTTGAAAATTCTCTATTTTGGAAGCCTATCATCCTGAGTAACAACAAAAAAAAAGAGAATGAAGAGCTGCAATAAATGATACTGACTTCTAATTGAAATGTTCCAAATAATCCTTCTCTAACACACCAGAACTTCCACAAATAGTTTCAAAACCTTTCAGAAATGGTATAGAAATGATTCTCAGTGCCTTTCATGCATGAAATACTACTAGCCAAGTCACACAGAAGTCATTTTTCATGAAGCACAGAAATAATTTCTATAGAGGCATGTCAGCCATGGTATATTTTGCTATTACCTCGTCAGGAGCCACCGCTAAGGACGACATCCCCATGCCCAACCTGCCTGAACCTGTCCCGTTCCAAACACTCCTCAGTGGTCCACAGACACACGGTCTCAGTAGGGAACACCAAGTTCATCCTGTCATCACAGCTGTTTTGCTCAGAACCTCAAGGAGTTCAGGACTGTCGCTATTAGCACAGAGACATGGTCGGGAGAAGGTGATAGGTGATTTTAAAGGAATTAGGTGTTTGTGAGGGGAAGGGGAAGAAGCATCAGTCATTTAAAGTCAATCACTGGCTGAAGAACAGCCTTGCTGTGAATGCACCTCATTAGTTAGGGGACATGACTGCTGTGACAGCACAGAACTTCTTTCCCACGAGAAAATACTTGTTTTCCTAATGAAGATTGTAAACACAAAATAAAGTGTTCAGAGCTCCTTTGGGAACAGGCGGGAATGCCTGTGGCCAATCAGCCCCAGGGGGCAGAAGGCTGTGGCCAATCCCAGTCAGCGTTCATTTTGTATATAAAAGCTGCAATTAAATAAATAATTCCTTTTTTCTCGGCAATCTCTCTCGTGTGCCTCTTGTTTCAACTTCGGCTCAACAGCGACAGACTGCCACTGGCAGAACAGGGCTAGAGCATGTGCCCAAAAGCAACTTGTGTTGTCACCCCCAGCTCACAGCAGCTGAGAGCATCCATCCAAAGAATTTCAAAACATGGGGAGAGCTCTGAGAAACTCCTGGAGTCAGCATGGACAGGAGTCCCACACCAGGACTTACCTAGAAGCTTTCTGAACCACTTTGGCTTATTGTCCCATACAATAAAGAGGTAGTAGGCAGGAATGCCAGTCAGGGTTATTGCGAATCCAATCCCTGTGTTCACTGGGTCAGAGTAAAGTGACAGTGCAACCATGAAGAGGCAAGTGAAGGAAAACAACGCTGGAATAAATAGAGGAACCTGAAAAATAACCACACAAAGAACCATTAAATAATAAGGTCAATGTAAAGTAAAGAATAAGGCATTTAACTTTCCATGAAATGTAAATTGGACAAGACCCAGCAGTACAGGACAGTTCTGGGAAAATAAGGGTATCTGGGACAGGCACACAAAATGTCAGCAACTGCAGAAGCCAAGCACTGCAGACTGCTATGCAGCAAGTACCACAGAAGTCTCTTAATTACACTCTAAAACACTCCAGTGTTTTACATCCTTTAAAATGCAAGGACTGTAAATAAGTTACATTGTAAAAGTCCTTCCTCTAATCCCCCAGCAGATAAATAAGCAGCTCTAACCACAGTAAAGATTTCTGCTTTGATAATTACCCATTAGAAAACATTTTAAAACACAACCAGGAGCTCAAGTCACCTTTTAAAACTATTAAGAACATATTGATTTTCTTCCTAAGGTAAAAATCAAAATCTAGCAGGAAGAGAGCAAATTAAACAGCAGTTTGACTAGTGATAAAGATATTTGATAGTGTTATGCACTTGATAGCCACTGAAAAAGCACTTTCTGACTGTATGACTGATAGCATTGCCAGTGTTGCTGTTGAAAGCACACAAAGTAACCATATCAAATTTATTTGCTCAATTTTCAAGAACACCACTACAATCACTCTGTTAGCAGCTCTCTGAAGGAAATGCCTACAGGCATGGCTTATGCGACATTAAGTATAATGGAGAATTGAGAATTCCTTGGAGATTGTTCTCTTCCTTTCATGCCTCAAAGCATTACTGTTCCTCTTTTGCACACTGTCAAAGCAATTTTTTTAATCAAAGGAAAATAAGTTTTACTGTTCACCTCCTTATTGACTAATATACCTACATGAATGCAACAATACACATTCTTAGTTCTTCACAAAATAGGCTTCTTGGCAGCATCTAAATAGGGATATATTTCTCCATTTTTTTGATGATGGATATTATCTTTCTGAATACACAATGGGACAACTTATTTTGTAAGATGTTACTTAAAACAAGCAAGAAAAATAGCAGAACAAGGCCAAAATAGCTACTCTTCAAGGGGCTGGACTGTTAGCATTTTCTTTCTGGGTTCACAATAACTCTGTCTGCAAATCCACTGCAAGTGCCAAATATTATCATAATCACACTAGTGACTCATTTGCACAGAAAATTGGCATATTTGATATTGGATATGCAATGATATAAATGTTTTATATTAAGTCTTATGCTTGACATGACTTTTTGGTGGTAAAATTATCCAGGCCTTTATCAAAGGTGACATTAAGTAGAGGACTGGCTGAAAATCAGGTTGGCACAGTCTGAACCGTCTGTGACTGCAGAGGGCTTGAGGTATTTTCACACAGCTTGCGTCACACAGCTCACATCACAGGCACACAACAGGAACACAACACATAGGCAAAACTGAGCAAATGCCTTCATCTCAGCACAGCAGCTTCAGTCTCTGCCCCTCAAGCATGGGGAAGAGGCAAGAATTCTTCTCCAGAATGGAACATAGCTGGGGTAGCACTGGGGACTTTGCAGGGAAACTCTCAGCCTTTGCTGCAAAAGACTGTTTTCTCTTAACTCTGTTTTTCCTAAAAAAAAAAGGTTAGCTTGTTACATCAAAAAATGCTCCTTTGCTGTCTGACTACAGCATGGAGGGGAGGAAGAAGGATGCATGTAAAAGAGTAGAGAGCAGAGGTTACCTTGAAAGGACGAGGCATATCAGGACGTTTATATCTGAGATAAATCAACCCAGCAACTACTAGTCCAATAAAAAGCCACCTGGCAAAGCTGAGGAAATTCAAGAGGCTGTAGAGATCCCCGTTGAATAACATTATCATTGTGAGAGGATGCTGCAAAAGAAATTCAGAGCATAAGAGGGGTTTAGTAGATCAATCTCTGTTATTTTATAGCACTGATGTCAAATTTTTCCTAAGGGACAAGCAGCACAGCCGTATGCACACACCTAAGTGCCACAGACTTCGGGCTTGCCTTTGTCATGCAAGGTGTGTGATCAATGTCTAGCTGTCCCCTGAGACCACTTTGGATCAATATATATCTGTCCTGGGTGGCCACACATAGTCAATACAAATCTGTCCCCTGTGACCCAGACAGATACACAGGCACACTGCACCACCAAAGTGCTAGAGCATCCTGGGCAGCATTCTCATGGAATATGAGCCCACTGCAGGTTTACTTGCTCATTGCTGATGCAACTGATAACAGTTAAATTTTGGTCACATCTGATCATACGAAGGCAGAGGTTTCTAGGTGTTTTGTGGAAGGAGAAAGTCTCAGTCTTCCAGGCTTCAAAGGGGAAGTGAGCAAAGAGGACATGGCAAGGGGCAGCTCCACACCATGAGATGCCATCTGAGCACACTGGTTTGCCACCAGCTTGGGTTTGCCTTTCAAGACTTGCAGGGTGTAGAGCTATTGCACATTGTAAATGCAAATACTTTTAAGGAGAAGGAAGAATTTAGCTGTCACTCAGGCAGCTGCCGAAGAGCAAGAAGGAGAGGGGACACACGGAATAAATACAGTTCCTCGTTAAAAAGCTGCTCTGAGATACAAGGCTTCTGTGAGGCAGGCAGAAGGTTCTGTATAAACTAGAGTGTTTTGTCATGAGTTAGATGGTTAGTGTAGGCTACATGGATCTATTTCAAAGTGGTATTTGGACAACAAATGTCCTCACATTTGGGGATGAAGGAATAAGTCAAATTCACCATATCCCTCATTCTTCAGCAAGAGGGAAGATCCTGGAAGTGGGAGCCCTTAGGTTTAAAACAAGGCAACAGGTGAAATCAACTGCAAATACACTAAAATATTGGGCTAAATCTTTACACAGAGAAAACTAACTTGTATTATTTATCTAGACTCACAGCCTCTCTCTCCTTTTTTTTTCAAAGCAGTGCAGACAACGTGGATTTGAACCAGAAGGATCAATATTTCAATTGTGGGTCTCTGGCTTCCAACCTCTAATGACTTATAAAGTACTTGGTTCCTTACACATAGATATTAAGCAAACTCCTTCTATGTAAATGTCAAAGGAAATTGTACCACTGAATTACATTGGGCAAGATTTCTTCTATACAGACTCAGTCTCTACAAGTTTAAAATGTCAGTTATAACTATAATACAAGCTATATATAATAATGCAAGTGAAGGAGAGCTATCAAGAAAAAATACAAGAAAGCAGGATTACAATCAGATTGCATGATTTCTTTGAGTTACTACACACACCTATCAAATACCAGGACATTGGTGAGGAATACAACTGGTCCAGGTATCTCAACTTGCAAATTGAGATGCAGATTAAAATGCAGACTGAGCTCTGTGTGGGAGCCCGAGACAAGAGGCCATGAATTGCCAACCTTCGGGATAACAAAGGGTATGAAAGATTGGTGACTGCAGCCAGATGAATGGATACTGAGTGACACAGCAGGAGCCAGGAACTGCCACACTTTGGATACCAAAGCAGATGAAGACCGGTGAAGTGGATGGGCACGGAGATGGGGCAGGAACTAAACCCTCGGGAGGAAGAGTGAGACTTGTCCGTGGGGAGACTGTGGGGTATAAAAGCCATGGGGTTCCTTTGTTGGGGGTCCCTCCTCAGGGGCAGCAGCTTGGCTGTTTCTGTTTCCCTGTGCCAGGACTGAGTGGCTTTATGGAATGAGACATCTGATACTCTGCCATGGGAAACTCAGGGTGGAAGGAGTGGGGAAACCTGGCCTGTGAGTGGAGTATGCAGGAGTCCAGCAGTGACCCATGGAGTCACCGGAGCCACTGCTGTGAAGGGGCTCCAGTCCCAGCAGTGACACGCCTGGCATTGGGAGTGTGATTGCCAGGAAGTCTCCTGAATAGGCAGACTGGGAAGTTTCTCTAACAACATGCACACATAAACAGATTTCTTAATTCCAAAAAAAAAGTGTTGGTTTGTTTTGGGTTTTTTTTTTAATTTAACAAGCCTCAAACACGTGCTCATTTCCTCAGTTTATCCGCAACAGCCCTTTCCTTTCTTACAGTCTACAGAACTTGGAAGGAGAAATAAAATAGGGAAATGCTAAAATGACTATTGATGCAGAATATATCCTGCCACTGCTCTATTTGCAATAAGGTGAGCTAAAAAAATTGCAATTTTTGAAGGAAAGCCATCTTTATAGGAGAATCTGACTTTTTCAAAGGAAATCAATGCACTGGTGTAACAGGACCATATGCAATAGCAGAAAATGTCTGTCAGGAAGAAAATAATATATTAATACATTTTGTGCATTTCATTACACAAAAAACAGTCAATGCAATTTACCCACAAGGTATGACTACACCCAAAGAAATAAAATGCAAACTAAATGCTTATGGAAAATTAATTTCATTAAAACTTTTCACTATAATCACACGACCTAATTTTCAAAATTTCAAAGCCTATGGTTATATGTGCACATATAAAATTCAACAATTCAGCAGTGAGCTTACAGGCATCAATAGCAAAAACTGATTTAAATTCCTAAAGCATCTGATCTTAACTAGCACAGACTCATAGGTGCATCTTTTGCTGTGGCTGAAAGTCCCTAAATATGGCACAGGTCTATCCAGACACACTGCACTCATTGATCCCAAAAGAGGGGCTGAACACCCATGATTATGAAGACTGCAAGTTAAGTGAAAATCTTCCTGGCGCTATGCAAACTGAACTTTGAAGCTGGTATTTTGACATTTAGTCCTAACATTTTACCATACAAATTAGTCTGCAAAGCAAACACATGGCCAACATTTACCTTTGCTGCTATTTTAGAAGTCAGTAATAGGATTTCCACTAAAGCACCAGTGGTTTTCCTTACAAAATTCACAGACTATTTCCCAGGCACATGTTGTCTCATTTTTTAATCACCACTATGCTGCACTGCTGAGGGTTCCCCGTCCATTATCTTAGTGCAAAACTGTTTGCATTTTTCACTATAAGATAGTATAATGAACCTTTAGGGTACTCCCAGATGCTGGTGTTTAGTTCAACTTTCAGTTAACTGAATCCCTTTTTTGTTTCTTTAACTGGAATTTGTTTCTCTGAAAGGCAACTACTTCATCACTAGCAGGGCCTTAGAAATTCAGAGCAGTAAGACATGAATTAGATTGCAGTGATAGGCAAGAAAGCAAGGAGGAGATGATAGAATAAGAACAACTCCCAAATCTCATTCCTCTTTCTCCTCTCCTCTGCCCTGCCCAAAGCCCATGTACACATTAATAAATGAGACTCAAGCAGTGCCCAAATTCTGTTTGAATCCTCCAGAGCAAGCCTGTAATATGAATTCTAGTGCAGTAACATTTGTTTGTATGATTTACCAAAACAATGACAGCTGGCAGAGGAGTGTGCTTGCGGACATGAATCATGGAGAGAATTTCTGGAAGGTGACCCTCACGGGATGCAACGAAGAACATCCTGGTGGGAAATAAATGTGGACAGACTTTAAATGTGCTCATTACTGTGAGTACGCAAAGTGGCTCATGAAAGTCACAGAGCACAGCAGCACTTCTTAGTCTTGTTTGAGGTGTTCTGAATGAAAGCACCGGCAGGAGAAACCCACACGCAGAAATCAAAACCATCTCTGAAGGTGTCCCTTGATCGGTGTTTGAAATGAGTTAGTATTTTCCCTCCAATTATCCTCCTTCACATGAAAAAAAGCAGCTATTGATTAAGGGCTAGCCTCAGAGCGATTCATTTCCAAATCATTCAAAGGATTTTAAAAATAGTACCCTAAACAAAGTGAGAAAAAGCCCTACACCTGGCAAACAGTGTAGTCATTTAATCATATCCTGCTAAAGGAATGAACCCTACTGTCCCTTCCCCTTGCTTCCATACTTTCAGGATGTCTCCCAAGCCTTCACCCCCAGGAACATCAGCAGTGCTCACCTGGAGACCGCAAAAATGCCACCATTCATAGATCCAAAGCAGGAGAGAGCAACAAACACTGGCACAGCTAAAGAAAAGCTTCCCATTAGTCGTTCGGCAAACGTCTGTTAGAGAAGAGAGAGAAGCACACAATGATTTTCCATAAAATGGGGAAATAATTGTCCTCTATTAGCAAATTATCATGGTGTTAGTTATACCCCTTCTCTGCATCCCTCACTCAAAAGTTGTGCTGTGCATTTGTTGCCTCTTCTGTGAGAGCACAGCTACTACAGCTAAGCTGTGCCACCCTTACCCCCCAGTGCATGTGGAAGATCTCCAGTTGAAGCAATGAGGAGAAGGTGGAATCAGGCCCAGTCTCATGTCAATTTAGACCATCATGGCTCCAAAGAAGATGACCAAGTCTGAATGGATCAAGGTCTGATCTGCAGACCTAATATCTTTTTTCTACAGCCTTCATTGCACTCAGCTGGTGCTACCCAGTGGTATAGTCCATCCATTCATGCATTAGTGTTTTAGATTAGCAGAAGAGCCTTAATTGGAGTTTGGGGCACCACAGGCAACATGCACAATTTTCTTCATGTTTATAAAATGTCTTCTTTCTAGATCTCCCATTAGCTACAGAATTTGGTCATTTTTCAAAACCCACATCAATTGAAATAGCCACAGGCAGTATCACTACTGGAAAAGAAATGGAATTATTTATTCCTCATCGTGACTCAGATGCCATAAATATAAAAATCAGTGTCATCACCACAATTCAGCGAGAACAATCAAAGCAGTATTTCCTAGCCAGGTTGTCTTGCAACTCCTTCCCAAATGAGCTCCAGCATTCACAGCAACCCCCTTCCCAAGTAGTCAGAACACACATTGTGCAGAGACAGAGTTACTGTCTTCTGCTACGCAAGATAGTTCAGAGCTCTCTTCCATAAACATCTGTGATTCCTGCTTCCCAGGAGCTGAGCTTACAATTTATACTGAATTGTTCAAGCATGTACTTGGTTATAAAATTTAAGTCCTATTGACTTTGTTATAAGAGGTAAATAAATACAGTCCAATATTACATTATAAATGCTACCGATGGCCTGAAGTGCAATCCCACTCATCAGTCAAAAATCAAATTTCACCAGGATGCTAATAAGTGCTGCCATACTAAGACCTGACTGGATGTGTCCATCCAATTTTTTCCCCCCCAGAAATAAGAATAATACCAACAAACACAACTGCAGCAGGGATATATCTTTGTATTTTTCTTCTGTAACTTACCACTGCTACAGCTTTTGAAAGCAGCAATTCCCCAGCACTGATTGTAGTGAAATAAGCCACGTTTGTTAACACATAGCCAACTGTGACGATAATCATTGAAATGCATATTGCGAGGGGTATGTTTCTGAAATACACAAGGTAGCTCATTATTTTGCAATCTGGTTGCTAATCTCTGAACATGAAACAAATAACATGAGAAGAAGCCACTAATGATGGAGAATGCACATTTGGTGATCCCAAAATATCATCATTAGAAACTACCAGTAAAAAAAGGAATAAACAAAACCCTCCAGACAAAGGAAATAGGTTTATAAAGAAGAGGTGAGAAACCGTTTGAGGGAGGAGTCCTTTGGGAACACCAAGGGGCTTGTGTTCCCCATGCTTCCCATTGGTCCCCCACTTGCCATTTAAGCTGCCTACTCAGATTGACTTGCAAGCTGAACCCAAACACCTGGAGGTGTTTGACATCTTCCCCTGGATACTAAAATATCCAGCATGCAAAATTCTGCCCTTTCCTCCTGGGTGTATTTCTACCCTCACACACCTTACCACATCCCAGTTATCTCTCTCACTATTCAGGGGATCATGAGAGCAGAATATGACACAGAAAGAGCACAAATTTGTACATTTAGCACAGCAGAAATGGTATTGAAAAGAACAATCCCCCTGCCATCCTAGCTAAAAGACAGAACAATAACAAACAAATATATAATAATGCCAAACTTTTATGTAGCATGTCCTTCTAGTTAGAAAAGCAGAATTATTTCTGTTTTTAAAAGGAGGAACGGAGGCACAGTGAATTTGTCCAAAGTCACGCTGCATGCAAATGTTTTGAGTCAGGAGAAAAATCCAGATGCTTCAAGTGTTACTCTAGTCTCTTTCCACTTAATATTATTGATATCTACATCACACTAAAAACACCCTCAGATCTGAAACTAATCCTTTAGTTCCAAGGCTAAGAGTGAAGGTATGTACAGTCCCTCTGAGGAGAGCTGAGAGCTCCTCTTTCATGACTGGTTCCCTCCAGCTGTCTATATTAAGGTTGCTTTTGGGGGGATGGAGAGGTTGCCATATTTAAAGAATTTTGTTGTGAAGGTCACCCCATCAGGTGGAAGAAAGGAAAGACGGAACTAGGAACTCTGGTGTTCCAGAAGAGATCACAAGCACAGTTCTAAAGGACTATTGTAATCACCGCAAAGGAAAAGGTATTTTGAAAACCAACACAAAGATCCATTCTTTTCTGATATTTTTCTCAAAGAAACACAGCCGAGTCAGAATTTAAGGATCTTCTTTACTACCAGTCCCTATTTCTCAAACAGACCCTTCACATCAGTATGGCTGTACAGAGCTGAAAATAAGCTCTAACCTGAGACTGAATAAGCAAATGTATTTATTTATAAATAAGTAAAGCAGGACAGTATCATTTTTGCACATCTTGCCCACCACAGGAACCATGGTGTCAAATGCTCCCATTAACCCAGACACACAGGTAGGTAAGAGGATCAAGGCAGTAACGTGACACCAAATCTGCGTAGGCATCATGATAGTGTATTAAGTCACCTCTACCTCATGCACACATCTCAGGTGAAGAAACTGGAAAAAGGGAGCCAGTCAGCTTGTAAGTATAGGTTTGTTGATGGAGAAGATGACAGCGAGGCACTAGAGCAAAGAGCCCAGAATACAGGTGCTGTATTGCTGGAAAACCCACAGTTATGGACCTAAGGAATACTGCAGCTCTGTGTGTAGACAATATATGCCAAAATGGTGTTTGTAGGTCAGTTGCCAGATATATTGCAATCAATTGGGTTAAGCTTCTTACCTGACCTGGGTGTAAATTGAATTCAATCCTCTTAGCATCTGATTCAAGGTACGGATATATGGATTTAAAGCCTCTCAGAACAGGGATTTTATCTATATTTTCTGCATCGCAGATGAATGCTTCAACCACCAAGCTTTTGGACAAACCAGCCCTTACTTTCAACCTTAAAAAAGAGTGTTTTCAGCCAAAGATAGCAAATTTGGACTGTTTTCACAAATACCATTTAAATGACTGAAAGCATATTGTTAAACTTAACAGATTATCTTTGTTTGTTCTAACTCTTACCAAACACCTTGTATTCACATCCAATTTAAATCCCAGTTTAACTTCTGATAAAACAAAATGGCAATTCAAAACTAAGGGCAGGGGGGGAAGAATCATGCTTCCAAACATGACGATTTCTTAGCACTACAAGTCCTGCCTTGTTATGCTGAAGACCACTAATGCCCTTGGATAGTAACACCAAGAGAAAAAAACCACACTCAGAAGAATAAAACCCCTAAACAAGCCAGAGCTAGTCAGCAGGCACTATTCATTAAAGTCTGCAAATCATAACTCAGCACCTGGAGCAGCACAAGGAATGCTGTGACTTCTAAGCTCCCAAGTCCTTGTTCTTGAGGGAAGCAGGTGCTCAGGCTGCACCTCCTTTTGTCTCCTGGTAGGAGCAAGCTTTTAGAGGGCTGTCATATGCCCACACAACCCTTCCAAGTGCTGCTTATTACCCACTGCTTCCAGTGACAGATTTAGACAGAAATAAAAGGCCAGTTTCAAGATTTCAGGGATAAGCAATAGGGCACGGTTCATTTCTCACTGACACCTCCACTCAGATTTGCACTTGGTCCTTGAATCACCTGAAAGCACAGGCAGACAGGTAGCAACCATACGTAAAACCACTGAGTGAGAGCTTTAAGTGTATCTTTTCTATCCATCCAATTTAAGAGGCAGCTCCCAATTTGCAACGGGATCCCATTATCAGACCCTCTGCTGTGAACTACAGTCTCTGTGCTGGAATAAAAGCTGTAATGCCATTAGCAATAAAGATTACCTCCTTTCCCTAGAGGATCGCTGTACCAATTTTCTTGGAATATTTTAGATATTCTCCAGACTTCCAAATCTTGTCTCTAAATAAGAAAAATCATACCTGGTTTCTATTTTCCATTAAATTGCCTCTATTGATGCAGTTTTCACCTTTTCACTTCTGCATTCTATGAATCACAACACAGGGTGTCAGCAATACTGATAAGACACATTTCTGATGTAATTCAAATTCACAGCTGCCTCACATCTAGCTGAAACTTTTGGACTAGAGAGAAAATTCAAGAAAAACATATTTTCCACTTTTAATTTTTCTAAGATTTTGATTCATCAAAGCTAAAACTTCTGATGGGAAACTTGACCATATCAGTAGGACATTTCTTTGGAAAAAAAAAATCTTAAAAGCAAAACACAAATCTCATCCTACTGATAAAGTCCTCAGAATGGTCAATGGCTTAAAAACCATGGCACTGTGAGATACAAGAGACTGTCATATCTCATTTACTTAAAGCAAACCCAGGATTTGGACTTGCATTGAAGTGGCTACTGGTTAATATAGGACAGTGCTCTTATTTTTGCACTTCATTTCAGAGTGATATTTCAAAAGATTTCAAAAGCAAGAACAATTCTTTTCAAGCCAGCTGTTTGCCTGAGTAGACCTTGAGGTGCTGATCACAGAATCATCAGAGAATCACAGAATGATTTGGGGTGGAACAGATCTTAAAGATCATCCAGTTTCAGTCCCCCTGCTGTGGGCAAGGCCACGTTTCATTAAACCAGGTTGCTCAGGACCCCATCCAACCTGGCCTTGGATATTAGCTCCAAACCTGTACAATTACGTCGCAATGTCTTGAGCATTACTGTCAAGATGATATTCAAGCAGGCCGCTTCTTGGTTAGAAGGGGAACCTGCTGCCAGGAACGTCCTTTTGCAATACTCATGTCTTCTCAAAAAAGTTTGAAGAAAATCAGTATCAAAAGGAATCTGAGGAAATCTGAATCAGGAAAATATTGACCATATAATTAAAAAGTCTGTATAAAAGCGGGTGAGAGACAATTAGGATATGCAGCTGAATGTTGACTAAAATTGAATTGAATCTCCATTCCTTTTAAGACTTACCCATCCCTAGCTACTATTCAAAGCTAAATCTTCCCCATCTACCCTATATACAGAGCAACTGTAATGAAGAATCACACTTGAACAAAAAGCTCATTTACCTTGTGATTCCCAGAAAAAGAGTCACCAAGGAGCCTACCATCACAGAGAAGTTCAGCGTTGGGAATACAGCTAGCCCATCCTCAGCTATACAGGGCTGAAATGGTTGCCAAGCAATGCTGTATATTGCTTGGAAGCAAATTTCCTTCCTCTAGAGTCTGTAAAAGGCACCAGAGCTAGGGCATACAGTTCAGTCAACCAGGATATCCACTGGATTCTGGATTTAACCTTCAGTGTTGCAGAATCATAGATCTTCTGATAATCAGCTCTAGTACATCTCTGCCTCCTACAAATATTTTTACGAGAAAAAACAGAGTAGAGCAAGCAGGAGAAGGGAAAAAGAGGAAAAAAAGATAAAAGAAAAAAGAGAGAAAGAAAGCCAGAGCAAGAACCTGTCAAAAACCATGTCAATAAATCAGCTGAGGAACATTTCTAGAAATGTACAGCACATATCCCAGGTTAATGGCAACTTTTATAACAGCAAACAGTGAGCACTAAGAGTGACCACTGTTTGCTGTTCTATGAAATGACAATGACACAAAGACACCCCTTCAAGCCAGCTGAGTTCACAAGGGTGAAGCACCTTGTTGCCACATTCTTTGTCATTTAGAGGTCATACCAAAACCATTTCCTTGCACCCACATCAAAGCCAGATTTTACAAATGCTCATCATAGTCAACTGTCCTGGACAAAGCTGCACTAGCGGGACCCAGCCAGGAATTAATCACTTAATTACTGATAAAGTTACATGAAATTACATCTTTCTGTAGTAAGGAAATTGTGGAAGATAATTTTACATATAAATTTAGAACGAAAATAGTAAAGAAGGAGAGCAGTCCTAATTCCCTCACATGATTTACAGGCAAGGATTTGCTTCGTTTTCATGAGCACGATGCTGTATATTCTATATTTCTTTAGTTGAAAATTTACCACCAGACAAGTTTCAAAAGTTCCCTTGTGCAATAATTTACTCACCATTTGCAATCTGCTAAGCAATTTTCCAAATGAACTCTTTCCAGATTTTGGCACTCTTAAAAAAATCTAATCATCCACTGCACTGCCCATTGGGCCAAAACTTGACAGAAAAATTCACAAGAGCATTTTTAGCCAAATAACCTGACACCAGAAAAAAATAACTAAATACAAAAAGCGGCAAGAGAAATTTAATGTTCCCAGGACTTCTGTGCAAGACTAGAAGACATCCAGGCTTGCCTTAGTAAGTACTTTGTTCGAGTCCAACCTATGTCTCTCACCATTCCCAGGTAGTCATTCCATGAGCTGTGGCAATCCCAAATCCTGGACAGCAAGCAGTACATTTTGATATAAACTCACTTATCCCTGACACGTTTTTCGTGCAAAAAGCAACCTTTAAGAAAACACATTACACTGAAGGGATCAAATAGTTCTCACCATGTCAACAGGTGAAAAAACTACAGTCTGCTAGGAGAAAAGCTGGATGTAAAACTTCAAAGGAGGTCACCTCCCAGGACTGAATCAAAGCCAGGAATAGAAAGAGAAAAGGGATGGGAATCATCACAGTACCTCTCAAATCCACGTATTTGTAGATGTTAACCAGTGTCCCAGCAGCAGCTGACTTCAGTGACAAGCTATTTTTTTTTTTGTTTATTGCAGTGAAGATTCCCATCAGCAAATCATCTCTTCCCTTCACTGCCTCCCAATATGTCCCATCCTTATGTTCCAGATCAGAAGACCTGGCAGCAGGCTTGCAGCTTAGACAATATTCAGTTACGTAACTTCTGTTCATCATCTTGTGATCTTTTTTGATTTCAAGAGAAGGAATGAAAGAAAGGAAACCCTAGGCATTTAGCTGCACTCTCATTTACACCACCACATGATCCATGGATGCTACGGCTGGAGCAAGTGTTAAAGGGCTTCCCTTCTTCATTTCCATGCTTTGGTTCCATAGCTCTTACTTCAGAGACACAGCAGCATGACACTGGGATAACAGAGTGAACAATCAGGCTACAGTCTGCATATAAAAGCCTTCTTGCCTTCTACAACCTAGCAAGAGAAGAAAAGAGCTTCTGTCGTGCTAATTACTTATTTGCTTCTCAATGTTTGACTTTACTGGTTCAGATTATAATTGCTTAAAGTTCATAAATAGAGTCTTCCATGACCAACTGACTTTAAAAGTTCATAATCTGTTATCAGTGTGCTGCAAAGGGCAGGAAATTTTATTAACTTCTCAGATGTTTTCAGCACTTTTTCCAGCAGGTTTTCCTCAAAAAATAA
The DNA here is from genome assembly GCA_013397795.1 of Orthonyx spaldingii. NCBI lineage: Eukaryota > Metazoa > Chordata > Aves > Passeriformes > Orthonychidae > Orthonyx > Orthonyx spaldingii. The sequence continues at coordinate 471,813 of VZTJ01001485.1, read as the reverse complement.
TTAGCATAAATACTGCCTTAAGACTTAGGTATTAATTGCACAGGGTAACGCTCTTCTCCATAATACATCTTTCTGGCAAACCCTCCCAGCTCAAGTCTCAAGTCAAAGCAGATCTGTCAACAGCCCTTGAGAAATTGAGAACAGTTGTCATACTCGCAAGGGGATTTGCTTTATTTTAATAGAGATTTAAGTTTGGCTATGATGTCTTTGTGTACAAACTCAGGTTGCCAAGCCAGATCTGACCAGAGTGCTCATTTACGTCATGGCCATAACCCCACCCTGTCAAGTCAATACGTTTTACGAAACAGCTTTCTTTGAAGAACAGAACGGATTCCTCTGCAACTTGAACAACCAGCCAGGGACATTCCTCATGGTCAAGCAGGATCCTGAACCATTTTGCATGGAGTGGATAGCACTACTGGCATTCCCAAAGAAAAACTATGCCAACACAGCAGATATCAATGACAGCTAAATACACAAAGGGCTTTTGAGATTACAGCACTAAATATTAGTCTCTCTCTCTGCTTAGCCATTTCTTGCATAGAAGGCATGTGAGCACTGTTAGGAGCCAGAAACTGAGTGCAAGAGGCAGCACATAGAGCTACTATAGGGACTAATTTTTAAAATCTCTTTAAAAGAAGAAATGGAATACAGAATTGAAACATAAAATATCAATCCTCCCCTGTGATTTCTTAGTCAACTCTATTTCCATACGTACATCAAGTGCCAGTGTTCAACATCTTCATGTTACCTCAGTTGCAAACTTATTGTACAAAGTTTACGACCTTTTTCAAAATACGCGAATAACTAAACCTGACTTTTATTTTGCACTGTAACTTGACTCCAAGTTACATCCCTCCTGAGAACTTTCAAGTCCCAAGGAGCTTGCGTTTCTTTCCTATTTCTATAGACATACCTGCATGGAACTGGGCCTACCCTAGGAGCTCAAGCGTGCTTATTGTCTGGGAGGCTTAACCAGAGAACAACCAGGTGCCTGGAAAATGAAGGCTCTCTAGCAAAGGATGTGCATTTTGCATTTCAGAACCTGAAATGGCACTGAAGATGCCCAGAAGACAATGGTTATTTATCTAGTGTATTGCAATAAAAGTGGCGTTTAGGTTGGACCTGTAATGAGAAGGTTGTCTGCCACTCTCACAAAAGCTTGCCTTTTAAAAAGAAGCATAGTCTAAATTCAGAGGATTCAAATACAAATATATTGTCATTTCTGAGTTTGATGAATGACTTCTATGTTTCTGCCTTACATCATCATTTAACATCACCCTCCTTTTATTTCATTTGTGGGAAACCTTAATGTTCTTGAGGAAGTTTGTGACCTTTTCCACCAGAGAGGCAAAAACTCAGATTTTACCTTTATTGCCCAGCTCTCTCCCAACCAGGAGAAGAAAGGAGCACCTCTGCTCTCTCAAAAGCTCCAGCATTTTATTTTCTTTTGAGGTCTATTTGTTGGAAGTGCTCCCAACACTGCCAGTAATGTAGATTATGGTGAGAAGCACTAGTAAATCACAGTGCTTGCTTGGAGGCAAGGAAGCCATAATGACAAACCTGACATAGGGCTGTAAAAACAAAACACCTGCCTGTGCCCTGCTCCTTTATGGAAATGAAGAGGAGAGGTGCAGAGGCAGAGTCCACAGCACTTCCTCCAAGCTGCTTTATTTAACATAGGATAGTGGGTCTAATTTCCTCTTAACTGCTCCATACCAACACATACCTCACTGCCCAACTTAAATGTAAAAAGGAGGAAGTGAAGCAATTGTGTGTTAAAAGTAGTTTAATTTATTACAGGGAATTTGAAATTATTAATTCCCTGAGCACCTGATTTATGAACAGAGTCTACCTTCTCCAGGCAAGATCACTTTTCTTAGGAAAGATGGACCACTGGCAGTAGTTGGCAGTGGGGGAGTGAGGGATATTTAGAATTATAAACAAGGGAACCTGATCTGGGAAATGTGCCGATCAGGCCACATAGCTGAGAAACCTAAGCCAGCAGCTACTGCATAACAATGTCATGGCCAGGGAAAGAGATTATGGAGTTTGTGAAAGGAATCCCACTAAAAACCGTGCTGCCTGCCACAGCACACACCCGCAAGTACCTCAGGGTTTGCAGGGAGAGGGGCTGGGGTGGAAGCAGAGCCCTGCCTTGACTATGTGTATTTCTATTGCCTACACCAAGAACATATGTTTCTAATTTGGGCCAGGGCAAATGACAGAGCAACACTTTGAATAATGCAAGGGAGCAGGCTGGCAAGGCTGCTATCATTCCCAAAATGAGCTGCTCAAGCTCACGGCCTGGGAACAAGCAGCCTGAATAAAAAACACTTTGCTCGATTTCATTGGACAGTACAGGAAAGAATGCTACCCCTTCCACCCCTCTAAAAGCTGGACTTTTTGGGAAGCATTCCTGGTAGTATATTAATGACTCCTTACCGTAATAAAGGAAAGTAAATGCTTAGGGGCACAGAGCATGGAGGGAGGAGCATATGTCTCTGTGTGTATATGCATAAAAAGAGACAGATTTTTCATATTTGTTAAATTCCTTGACATTTAATTTTGAGCAGGAGAGTTTCCACAATGCCAAGGATCATAAAGGAACAATTTGCTGCTGTATGTTACCGTTGCTATTTCAGCATGAATGAAAATTGCACCATTTGTTGATGAAAAGAGCAGCTACTTGTAATAAGGAGCACCATGGAAACTGAAATCTCATTTACCAAGATAGGCTCTTCTTCTGAAGGAATTCAAAACGAGAAAAATGGTAACTGCACATGCCTTAAAGCATTAGCATTTTAAAAGATACAAAAAGGTGTAAATGAAATTATGTCTTAACAATACTGCAGTGCCATGAAGGGGGCTATCCAGCAGATAAATTGTTTTCTCTGCAGAAAGTAGGGAAATGACGCTCTTGCTAAGGACAGCCCAGCAGACCACCTATAGATGTGGGATAGCCCATAAAGCACACTGAAATAACTCTGTAGGAGTTCTGACATACAACAGAAATCCAGAAAACTCCAAATGTGAGCTTAAATATGCCTTTGCAGCACACAATAACTGGAAGCACTTGAATGGAGTTGAAATAGGAATATCAACTTTTCTATTTTATTAGCTTCTGTGCTTTGAGAAAGGAAATAGCAAGCTGAAATCCTCTGTCACTAAACCTTCATAATGCTGAAACTACAACCACGGGCATAGGAGAAAAGCTTATCCTTCTTTTTTTTTTAAGAAATGATGAAGTTATGTCATGAAACAAAATATGCCCAATTTTCAAAATGACCAGTAAGGCCAGGGTTTCCTTTTTCTGCGTTCAAACAGAGAAATCTTAAACATAACCTTAAAGAGTTAATCCTGAAACTCTGCTGCAGACCAAGTTCCCTGCACTTGGCAGCAACATGAAATAGCCAGAATTATTAGCCCATTTCAATTATCTTGGACAGGATAATCAATGAGACTTGGGATTTTAAGGCTGACTCATCTTTGCAATTGCACACTGTTCAGTGTACCCTCTGTCAAAAATGCACTACACTTCCATGCTAAAATCTTAAAATGAAAGTGATAATGAGGGTTTATATGGAATTTACCACACTATCCCTTATCCTGACCCATAGCATCAACGTAAAAGGACCATGTACTGGTGCCATCAAAAATCCCTACATACTGGCACTCCATAGCACCCTGTCCAGCACCAGCCTCCCTGACATCTGCATTTGAAACTAAATCTAGAGAATTATAGAAGGGTTTGAGTTGGAAGGAACCATTAAACGTAACCTAGTCCTACTTCCCTGGGAAGAGCAGGGACATCTTCCACTAGACCATGTTGCTTAGAACCCTACCCAACCTGGCCTTGAATGTTTCCAGGGATGGGGCACCTACCACTGCCCTGGGCAACCCATTCCACCGCTTTACAATCCTCATTATAAATTCCTTCTTCCATGTACCTAATCTAAATCTACCCTCCTTTAGTTTTAAATCATTACCCCTTTTTCTATAGATTGCAACAGATCCTGCTAAAAATTCTGTCTCCATTTTTCTTGCAGACCCCCATTTGAAAACACCAGCTCCGAGGAACAGGACAAATATATGTGTTAGTTTAGCAATAGTGCTTGCAAGGCGGTTTTTCAGTAACCAAAATAAGCACAAAGCAAATGGCAGGATTTGGGCCACTGTGGGCAAAATTATGTTCTTAGAAGCAGAGAAAATATGTAATTCATTTCACTCCAGGGTCGTTCTAGTACAGCATCATGACTCTGTCAACATTCAACACCAAGTTGAGATGGCCTACAGTTTGCATCTATTCATGTCTGGCATAGCCTGCAACTAAGAAAAAGCCTCTCCTTATGACCTTCACAATCACCACACAAGAATCGTAAAGCATTTCTGCTTATTTTCACATCCATTAAAATATTTCTTCCTTAGACTCACAAGCAGCTTATTCTCTAAAGGGAGTTTTGCCCAAAGAAAAGGAATTTCATGGTCTCCTATGCTGCTTGTGGATAAATCTTTACTTTTATCTGGTTTTGCTTAGCAACTGTTTTTTTCCTGTAATAAACAGATATGAAAAACTAGAAGTGCCTGTCATACCTTTACACGGTAGGATGAATGTAAATCTTCTTTTCTTTAAAATATCCCCACATAGAAGTTAAACCTCTTGTCATATCAGAATGCTCCTATTCACTACCCATTCTCATGATCTGTGGAGGAGGTCTCTAAATTGCTGTTAGATCTTTTCAAATTATGACATCAACTACTCTTGTAAGGTATTTTCCATTCCATCATACTTCAAAAAAATAAATACTGTTATTATACAGTCCACTTTTTCACAATGAACAAAATGTAATGACAAGGCAAAGATGCAAATAACAGCACTTGTTCAACAGCAAGTGTTAAAAGAGAATGAGGATTGACATAATAAACCACAGCACTGCAATTTGTGAAATGCAGATTATTCACTGCACAGCACCTCTGGAGAGTTTATAATCTTACATAAATCATCTTAGTTTACAGTTTCATGGACATAGGCTGTGCTGTAATTTAAATAATTAAAACCCCTAATGGTCAGTTAGTTAACAATAGCTGTTCTATAAATAAAATATCACCATCACTATGTGTTTAAAATTCCAACATACATCCAAATATCAACATGTAAGCTACACTGTAAGTGACCAGAACCTGCTCCCAGAACATCTGCACACCCATAAGCACTCACATAAAACAGCCACCATGCAGTGAAGGGGTGTGCAGGGGAATAAGAATCTTAGCACTCACTAGCTAAGATCAATGCTCCTCTGATGGAAATTCTGCTGTAACACAAGAAAGGATGTACTCATCTACAGGAAAGATGTACAAAGCCAAATTGCCTTGTTTTGATATGACTATTACATATCTTAAATACAAGCCAGCAATCTCACTATCTATTAAAACTGAACAATCAAACAAGACAACCCCAATGAATGTCTCATCCAAAAACTGTGTCAGAGTAAGTTATTGTGCTGGCTGAACCAAGTGGAACATACTCCTTTTCTTGTAGGTGGTAACACCATTGCTACTGGAATTTTGACCATGTTGTTCTAAAGAAAAACTATTCATGGTGGCATGACACACGTTAATGACTCCTTGTGCAGTTATAGAACTCCAATCTGATGTGCATGAGTGTAATTGCCCTTGCAATTTTTGCTGTCCATTGCTTTGTTTGTATTTTATTCTCTGATTCTGTATCTTATACCAGTAAAAAATGCTGTCTTACTTTCTCTGAGAGTCATCTCACCACCTCTTTCAGATGGTGCCAGCATCAGCCTAAGGGTGCTCCAATAAAAGGTTTACTGTTAATGGCAAGCTGGATGCTGCTACATGCTCTGGTATAACACCATGCTTACCTAACACTGCCTTGGCACTCTGCTCGTCCTCATTTTTGAGGCTCAGCATTAAAGATAAAAGGAAATAAAAAGTGGCAAAAGAAAGTCATCCCCTTCTGGATCCAGGAGAGGAGGCACCACATACTGATCACAAAATTGCAGTATGAATTAAAGTACTTGTCTCTGCCCTATATAACTTATCATAGGTAGTGGGGATGGCTTGCTTTTACAAATACCAGGATAAATGGCTGTGAGACTCCTTTTTCTACACCCAGGCTATAAACAAACACTGACAGTACCCATGAGAAAAGCCTGATCTACAATTTCATAAGGAATTTCATGGTTTTGACTGGGGTTTACAGTGAGATTTCAGTGCTATTTGAAACACAGATTTAAATCTCAGACCAAAACATTAAGGCGAGTGCTCTGAGTCACCTTCACAAGAGCTAATTCCCTTGGTAAATACAGAAATAAAAGCTCAAACATCAGACAAAACTAAGTTCCAGTTTTAAAGTGGGAAGGAGAAAACCTGGGAGAGGTTTGCCTACAATGCAGAGCAGCACCCACACTAGAAGTTCTATAAAACACACTTGCTTTCACAAAGAGTTCAACACCCCTAGGACCCAAGACAAGAGATATGAGGTGGAGCTGCAGTGACTGTTCCGAACCACCTCAGTTGGACTTGTCACCTTGGTGAATTTACTCATTTTTCTCTCTACCCCTAATACACTGCTGCCCATCTCTTTTCCAGTATTTTCAGTCAGGCCTCCTGCTTATGAACCACCAAAAGAGAATGAAGATGTCTAATGGAACCTTCACTGTGGCCAAGGCAAGAGCTGCTGAGTCCCCCATCATCTCTCCAGTAAAACAGACTCTGTTTTATAGCTCTGGACCTTCATCAGAATCTCAGTCTTGCAAGAGATTTTTATTCCTGCAATGAATATTTTGCTGAGCAGCTCAGGTTCTCCATAAAGAGGATACTGTCACCCATCTATACAGGTACTGCTGTGTCCCTCAGTGCAACAGAAATAGATATTAGAACAGTTTTGCATGTGTTTCAGCTGATGAAAATGAAGGGAAATCCAGAGCAATGGAAACTTCGAAGGTTACAATGTTTTGTGTTACATTACATTACCCTGCTGGTAAAGAAGATTATGATTTTTCCAGCTACCCAGAGGGACTGTGGATAAACATTCATTTTACTTCCTTAGGAGAGCTGATTCATAGTAACCATGATTCACATAAACAAACAGAAATTATTTTTGAAAAAAAAAAAAAAAGTAAAATCAGCAACAGGAAACAAAACAAACCTTACACTCAGCAGGTTATCACACTGGCAAACAAAATGAGCCGTGAGGGCTGGAAAGGATCAATCTGCTATGCAGTGGCACAACACACTGAACAGCCACTGCAGTGACAGACAGGACCAGCACGTGGGCTTGTCACATCCTCACACCTCAGAGACACCAAAGCTCCATGACACAGAGTGGCTGCAGGACCCTCTGCAGCAGCCAGCCATAGCCCTGGCACCCAGGACACACCTTCACTACTCTGGGGCAGGAGGGAGGGCAGGAAGCTCCAGCTGAGTTCCCTGGACTTTACTTCCTGAAAAGAGGTGCCACAGGCTTGGCAGAGGAAAACCTGTTTGAGGGCTTGTATCCTAAGTGCCCACTTCCATGTAGATGTTTGCCCCTTCTGTGTACACTGCAAACAAAACCTCACCCATACCTGGCCATGGCACCTTCCCTTGTCGCCAATGGATTAACCAAAGCAATCACTTGTAAAAATCAAAAGACTGAAATCATAAAATAGTTTTGGTTGGAAAGGACCTTAAAGATCACCTAGTTCCAACCCTTTGCCATGGGCACTGACACCTTCCTCTTGACCAGTTTGCTCAATACTCATCCCCTCAGAGGAGATTAGCCCAGGCCCCCTTTCTCCACTGGCCCTCGATAAAAAAGGAAATAAGGCCACGCATCACAGCAACCCAGGCATCTGCATGTCCACTCATCCACTGAGTTTGCAGGAACCTCTCCCACCCATCTCTCCTGCAGTAGGATCCTGTCCCAATGATTCATTTTTAGAACTATTGAATAGTTCTAACACACAATCTTCAAAAAGTTTCAGTTGTCTCCAGAATTGTGAAGGAATTCATTCAGTCATTTCATTTCAAGTTAGTCCTTTTATCTCAAGCCACAGAGTCTACATAAACAGAAACAAACATATCAAAGCATTGGCTTCTGAAGTATTGCCTTAATGTAGATGCTGCCTATAGCAGGGGAAAATCCCACAGGCAACATGCACTCCCACCCTGCCTTGCCATCCTCCCTTCCAACAGCACACACAGAACAGAGCCACTACTAACTCTGTGTCCTGCTATATGGCAGTACGGTATTACACTCTCTGCCCTTGCAATTTATCTTTTTCCTTCCATCCTCCACCTATGTTTGCTGAATAGATTTGATTTCTCGGGTAGCTGACTACCTTCCTGATTTCTGACTAATGTCTTGGTGATATCCTTATTATATTTTTGGGACATAAAAGGAGTTAGAATCAGATTCTATATCAGACAATTAGGGAAAAAGTGAGCAGAGACAGCACTATTAATTTCAACACGTATATCCACAGCTAAAATAGCACAGCAACACTGTATGTAACTGCATCTATAGCATTTATTTTTATTCTTCCATTTTCCCACTCACTCTTCTCCAACGCCCATGCCAGGTGTGTGCTATGAGTTAACTCTCTATGAAATAATAATTCCGTCTGCAAAAATCAAACAAATACATAGAAAAAGACAACTACTGTGTTTCTTTAGAGTGTCCTCAAAGTTTAGGCATTAAATCAGCATTGCCTAGCCCTGAATATTTTCACGGCCTTCAGCTTGACTTTTATGTGAGTAGGAGCATTTTATACAAGAAATATAAATGTTAGAACAGGCAATTATACAAGTGACCTTGTCTTGCTTTATTCAATAGTGAATTATTAGTCTTCTCAACTGCAGTTTTATAATACATCCTTATTGTCTTAATTAATGATCAAGGTACATCTTTGAAATCTGTATAGACACTGTAGATTACATCAGTCTCTTTTCTAATTTACACATATTGACTGGCATATCAGTTTAAACCCTGTCACAGATAACTCTTCACTGCAGTCAGTTTCTAAACAGAACATCAATTTTCTTTTCTTTAGCACTAAAATAGAAAGATAATAAAGTGGAAGTAGGAGATAGAAAGACCTAAAGACAGCTGAACCAATTCAAATGCTGTTTAGAAAGCAGCTGCCAATGACAAATATACAGCACCTGAGGGTCATCTCTCTCATGGAGTAGAATTTCACCACAGGAATCAGCAGTGATATAAGCACCAAAATAAATGGGGTAGGGGGAAAAAAGCAAGCAACTGCACATGGGAAAAGGAAAAAGAAATAAAAATATCTGATCATATGTGCTGAATATGTGTCAAGTACACATCCCTGAACATTGCAGATTGTAACAGCATTCATTAGGTCAGTCCCTAACTAAATGCATAAGGAAAACATGCAGCCTCTGGAAAGCAGCAGGCAGACACAGTGGCTGCCTCTGCCTGAGGAATGGTGCCCAATGAAATCTGCAGCCTTTTTGTTATTCCTGCTGCTGAAGCCTTTGCTCCCTGTGATCACCCAGATGACAGGTGAATTCATGCAGTGAGTTATCTTCTCAGCCCTTCTCTTGCCTGCGTCCGTTGCTCTGGTGAATTCAGAGCACTGCTCAGACATAAAGTGCATCTGTCAAAGACAAGACAGGGGATTTGCAGTGGTTTTCTGCACACATCTGGATCCCTCCAGACCCAGACTGCACAGCACACTGTGCTTTCCAGCTGTGCTCTCTGTTCCCTCTCTTTTGTGGCACAGCACTGCTGTTAAGTAGGACCCAGGGCACCTGTGGGGCAGGGGACACCCAGGTGTGGCAGGAGGAATTTGTGTTCAACAGCCAAGAATAAGAAAAATAACAGAAGGAATGAATCTGCATCCTCAATTATATTATATATGGCAGCAACTATGCTGGAACTCTCAAAAATTACAGGGCAAAAGAAATGTCTTCACTACAAGAGTACAAGATAATCCACATTATCAAATTCAAAAATCCAGTCCAACGTAATTGAAGTTAACAAAAAAGAAAGAAACCAGTTACTTGGATTTTAGTTCGGGTTGCCATTTCCAATTCCATTCTGACTCTTTTCCCATTTTAACTCACGTTAAAATCACAGTTTCCCTTCTTCCTCTGGCTGGAAATATTTTATGGACTCAGTGACCCCCATCAAATCCTATCAACACACAGACCCCAGTTACGGCTCACAAGCAAGTTGCAACCCTTGAATCATTTGCGTGTATCACATGTGATTCAATCACATTTTTTGTCTGCAGAACCAACAGACTGTCAAGGCTAGGGCATTTATGGCAGATCTCCTGAGGGGTGGGATGGAGAGTGAAGAGGGGAAAGGTTGGAGCCAGAACTCAGGAGTGTTCAAGGCCAGGTTGGATGGGGCCCTGAGAAGCCTGGTCTAAAATTTCCCAAAGTAGGAGTGAAAAAAGAATATAAATAAAGGCAAAGTAACTTAGAACATTTGGGTCCCAGTCATAAGAGAATTTTCAACTTTCAGCAAGAGCAGCACCCTTCAATTAAAAAGAATAAAAGAAATTTATGAAGGGAAAAAAGCTAGTTCCCATACTGAGATTTCAGAAATCTGAATCCATTAAAAACATGCATCCAAGACCAAAACACTTAATTTCAGAAATTAATTATTAGTAATTTCTAAAAGAAACAATAACGAATGAGCTGAAGATGTGAGGCATGCTAATAGTAAGGAGCTAATAAGGTTAGCAAGAGAGCAAAAGTAAAGATCATTTTATTAAGAACAGTCTCATGCTGGTGAGTCAACTCCCCTGAGAGCTAGTAATTGTCTATTTGTCCCTCTCAAACACAGACAAATACTACTGAATTACATTCTTAATTAAATGCTTTTCATACATTTTACAAACAGCAAAACCCATGCTTGGTTTTGTGTAAGTACATTTGAGCTAGTAAATGAATTTGTTTTCTTTATTTGGCAGATTCAGCTCCCCATTAAAGGATTTTATAGATCTGAAAACATGATTTTATCCCTTGCAGCCGGCACAAATAAACCATAGAAATTGTTGTGGAATTCAGCAGGTTTGAAAACCTCATCTGAGATGCTTCCCAGATAACTGAAAGAATTTAAGGAGACTGTAATGCTGTTAGATACAGTCAAATTTGGAAAGGATAAAACTTCTATTAAAGAGACATAAAAATAGCTGGGAGGAGGCTAATTAGAACATCCTCACTCTATGATGAAGAATAAGTGCTCAAATACAAAAAATAAGAAGACACAAATAATATATAGAGGAAAAAAATGCAAAGGTTCACTTAACTGACCTGGCTTTCCCTTTAATGTAATCTGATGAATTCACATGAGCAAATGGGCTTTACAAAATACTGGAAAGATTAGCAATTGTCTCTTTTTATTATCTTCAGCTAAAATATCACAATGTAATCCTATAACTTCTGCACTGAACATTTGGCAATGTAGCCTGACATGAAGAAAATGAATTGGAGTCAAATGTATCTTTTAGGAATAATAGAATATAATGACACAAGAAAGATTTCAAACTCCAGGCAGATAAACCTTTCCATTGTCTAAGATTACTATTATTAATATTCCTCTTCAGAATAAATCTTGTCATTAAATTACAACATAACAAAAAAAAATGTAAGAGGCAGAGAGGCAGAAATAGCAAGGCTTGCATCCTCTCAATTAACACTAAAAATATTTTTTACTCTTTTGATTACTGCAAATCTGATCCCTAATCAGTGGCTAGATTGACAATGAGCAACAGTGCAATTCAAGTTTCTGATTGACTTTGGTAGGGGGCTGCATTTTAATGTGAAGTGCCAAAAATCACATGGCTACAACTAAAAAGGAAGCTGGAAGAGTTGTAGCATCTTACCCACCATTCCACATCCATTTGGACCTCTATAATGCTCTGACAGACTGAAGAAAACACCCCTAATACTTTCTCTCACTCTGTCCTCATAGATGCAAAGTTGACTCTATAATTAGAATGAATGGGTGGCACACATTAGCTAGACATGGCATTCACATTATTTGAAAACAATATAAAAATAGATTATATCCAACATTTTGATAGCCTGATTTTACAAAATGTCTGACGGCATCAAGCTCTGGTGACTTGCTATGCATCTACTGTTTCTCAGTACCTTGGAAAAGAAGGAATAAATGAAGTGAGAAGAACACTGGAAAAATATAATAGACAAACTGGCTAATCTCAGACCCCAAGGTCATAGCAAAAACATTAATTTCTTGGTTTTTCAACAGCACAAGACACGATTTGTCAATCTGAGACCACACTCATAAACACTATACATCTCAATAATATGTTCTTCGCACTGTGTAACTTTTCAAACAATGATAGATTGCCTGGGCTGGACCGAAGTTATTTTACAAACAGAAATGGAATATTTGCAAATGAAATGGTTCAATAAGGGAGTGGGGGAAAGAAATGGGGGAGAAAAAAGAGAGAGAGCGAGAGAAAAAGAAAGGATTATGCCAAACAGCAGCTGTACTTAACTGCAAGTGCAAAGTAATCTATGCTGTAAAATGCTTTCAGAATCCACATCCTTTGAAATTCTATCATTTTTGTCCACTAAATGAAAAATATTTCCAAAGTTCAACAACACCAACAAAAACCTACACTGTCAAAGAAATAAAATGATTGAGTAAAACAAGGGCTATAAATTAACACCTCTCTCTAGTTGCTCACTTGATCACAGACTGCCTTGAAGTCAGTAAGGAATTTGAGTCTAAATTTCCCTCCCCTTAAAGTGAAATACTATTTTCTCTCTCTTCCAACACAAAACTAATCTTCACAACTTGAAGCATTCAGGCCAGTCATCTACTCCTAGTGAGGATGAAGCACAATTTTGTTAAAGTGGAATTCTCTTTGGCCAACATCTGACACTGTCTGGCCCTGACTTTGACAAGGCTCTGGAGATGTCGCTCTGATGTGAAAACACTCCTGTGATATTTTCTCATCCGGAGGCCACCAACATTCTTGATGAACTTTAGCACTGATCCTGGACTCTGCTCAGCCTGGGAATGGAAGAGGGAAGTACCCTTCAGGCATGAGCTGCTTTTAGGGTCTTGATTGAAAAAACTCGGCCTGTTTCTTGAGAGCGGGTGCTCAAGAATACAGATGAGTTCAAAGACTATGTACAATAAATGAGTCTGAAAGTTCAACATGCATGATTTCTAGTCCTCTAAATTTGCTGCTCCAGCCAACACGGCTCCTGTCAATTTTCAGGTGACAAACTCTGGGAGAGACCTGGGTGTTCCCTCATTCACCTATTATTTAGACAATGCAATACAATAAGGCCTCAGTTTGAGGCTAAGCCTGATAGTGTAAGAAAATCAAAAAGAACAAAGCTGCACGTGATGTGGCTGCACAAGTTTGTTTTGGAGAAGTTCTGCTTCAAGGATTACTTAGGTATTTTATTTCAAACAAAAACTGCTATTGACCCAGCACATATATGCAAAGCATAATTTTCAAAAAAAAGAAAATTTGTTGTTGTACTTTATATGTTCCACATATTGTTGACAATAAAATTATTTCAGGCTATTTTAAAAAATTGTACATTAAAACAGTGAACACTGCAACCATAGCTCCTTCTAAAATAAACATTAACCTCATGTTTCTTCAGGTCCTACTAATAGCTGCATGAGAGAAGCACTTGAACAAAGAGGAATAAAGAAATGAGTTCAAGCTTAAAAACGAGACATCAAAAGGGGGTTTAGTGAGACATGGAAACAGCTACTTTTACATCCTATGATAATTGGGGTTATAATAATGTCCTTATACAAAAGAAGGAACAGTGGCATTTCCAAAGTGAGAATTCAACACTACTTCCAAAACTCTGTTCAAAAAGTAATCACATTCACTTTGAGATTTAGGGTTTTTTCTGTTCTCCCTTCTGTAATGTAAAGTGTGCTTGGTCCCTGCTTGGCTCATTCCCACTGTCTGTTTCAGCTCTCCCTATCTAGGGTTTCATATTACCTCGGCATCCCAGTGCCTCAGGCCCAGAGTATTTATCCTACTTACAGACCTAAGTCTGCATTTTATTGCGTCTAGGCAGGCTGCTGCAACTCCACAGATTCCCACAGCCTCCAAAGCCCTTCCTGCCTCTACAAACAGCTGCTCGGAGCACAAACTGAGCTGGGCAAGGGCACAAGCATCTCCCTTTCCCTGTCTCTTTCCTGCATTCCCAATGACACATACCGTACTCCAAAAGGTTTTCCTGGTGCCATGCACCACAGAAAGAAGTGCAATCCCTGTCTGGAAAACTTAATGTCTAATGGCAGATGTTTCTGCCTTCCTACAAATTTCAGGATATATCCTAGGGCTCACCTCCATAGAATGGTTTGGGTTGGAAGGGACCTTAAAGATCATCTTGTTCCAATCTTGTTGCCATGGGAAGGGACACCTTCCACTAGACCAGGTTGCTCAAAGCCCCATCCCCACTCTCTGCTACAGCATTCCTGCCATCCCTCTGCTGTAAACCTGGCACAGCCCTTTGGTACATTCACTGTGGGTTTGCAGCAGGTTGCTGCACGTGGGGATGGAGCTGATCATTCACGTCAGTTACTTCCCAAGGTTGTCACACACCTGGAAATGCTCAGCTGTTACTGATTCTTAGGCAAATATTTACTTTGGCAGGTGCAGGGCAGAAGACCTCACCATGCTCACCTCTTTTGCTGTAAGTAATTTGCATCCCTAACCATTGACAAACATTACAAATTGCACACCTGGAGCTGTTACAGGCTCTAAGTGGTTCAAGCCTGTACTTTCCTCTTCCATTTTAAAATCAGATATATCATATCTACGTACAGTACAGTAGAATCACAGAACGGTTTGGGTTGGGAGGGATCTTAAAGTTGTAGCTCCAAGCCCCCTGCCCATGGGCAGGGACACCTTCCCCTAGACCAGGTTGCTCAGTGCAACCTTTGGCATAAGGCTCACAGCAAGAATGAAAGGAAAGACAGCATTTTAAGTTAAGGGGAAAAAAAAAAAAAAAGCAGTTGAATCCTAATAAATGCCTACAACTGCATGACAATTAGTGGCTCATCTAACATTTGCACTGGATTTGTGGGAGCTGAGACAGTTGCCACTGAGATTAATCCACGCTATTTCCTTGCCCTATAGCTTTGGGAACAATGGGGGCGCAGGCCTTGGTTCAGAGGGACATCTTTCCAACAGCACCATTCACAGGTGCCAACCAGATAAAAAAATATTTTTCAAACTTTTCATTTAGTTGCTTGTTTCAGCTCAAGGGAGTCCAGAATCCCCTTTTACAGGTGGTGCAGAGGTCTCTGTCAGCACAGACAGTAACAATCCATTTGCCCCAATACCACTTGCCACTTATTTAGCAAGTTTTAAAATTCCACTCCCTTCTATTCTGTATTATACTTTAGCATGGAGATTGTAAAATCTGGGCATCTTCTCATCCTCTCAAATTGGAGCCTCAAGAGTAAGAGTGATGAAGGGAAGCTTTAACAGCCTTGTGATAACATTGCACATTGAGCCGGCTTTTTTTTTTTCCAGTGCCATCCTGGAATACACTAAACTGGCCAGGTTATGTAGTTTGCTCTCCAGTACTACATCCTCACTAGCAGTGCAAATAACTTCAGCAGTTCTCCAAGGATAACCTGGAGAACAGAGAGGCTCTCCTGAGATGGGAAAAGACAGAGTCTTCTTCCCTCACATCCCCACTGCAATGGAAAAAAACCATCAGAGTTGAACCAGCACCACTCCTCTTAGCTGAGATACATCATGCTTCAAGGGGTGCTTAATTGTTTTCAAAAAAAAGAGGAACTATGCTTTTCTGTCCTATGCAGCAGAGAGCAAAATGTTCAAAAATAGGCACTCCTCTGACTCAAATCACAACGAAACCTCAACATATATCAAAATAGCTGTAATGAAAATTACCAAGAATTCCAATTAAATGAACTGTAGAGAAACAGAATTGTATGCAAAGCCTCAAAGGGTGCAGACATCTGCATGTTTAAAAACATCACACAGTATTGATGGTAACCACATGGCAATTTACAAATTATATTGCTTCTAGCTGAATTTGATCACACCACCAAGACTCTGGCTCCTAACCTATCTCCCCAAAATTTCCTGAAGCAGTAGGTGTCCTCGACCAGAATCCCTTCACTCCTTCATTTAGCTTCACATTTAAAGTCATACAACAATTTTTCAAAAGTAAAAAAATACTTAGGTTGTGTTTTGGTTTTAATGTCTGCCTCTCATGATTTTATAAAGAGCGCAGATCCTTGGTAGTTAAACCCTACATCATCCAGCTTAAGTTCATGTGTCCCAGCCCTCGGAATTTTTAGCCAGCTGCTTTCCACTGACACAAATTACTTAGAAGTACAGAAGCCTTTAGGTTTGAAAAGATCTCTAAGACCATTGAGTCTAACCATTAAACCAACACTGCCAAGTCCAGCACGAAACCATGTCCCCAAGTGCCACATCTACACATTTTAAATACATCCAGAGTAATGTTTTACTAAAGCACAGCTCCTAAAATGGTGTTTTATCAGAATGGAAGACTACCAGTGAAAAATCCATTTGTACATAGGTATCTGTCATAATGATTACTCATAAATATTAATGCTGTATTTTCTACCTGCATTTGTCTGGTTTCAGATTCCAGTCACACAACTCTCGGTTTACATACCCTGATCACATCAAAGAGCCCACTAACACACAACACACCTCAAAGTCACTGAAACAATGGAAATCTGCCAGTCTTTCTACCAGCCTCATGTTTTACCATCCGTTTCCTTATAATGATTTTCAGGCCTCTGAGACAGCACCAGGTTTGGTTCAGACTTTGAAGAAACCAACAAAAAACCTTCTGCATGCCTTCAATCAATGGCTTGGGATTTTGTTTCAGATTCATATGATCTGAGTGTACAGTGCTGGGGGTCCTTTTAAAACAAGAAGTAATTTAGTACCCAGCCAGCTATCTTCTTTTAAAAACCTAAGAAAATTTTATTTAGCCATTAGTTTTTATCAAGTAGTTAGTTTCTTTTCCTCAAAGAAAACAAATTGATCTGAAAAGGCATATTGTCTCAAATTTTTAGAAAATGTTTGTAGTTTTTTATTAGCAGCCTCACACACCAAAACATCCTCTACCAAAATAGATAGGACAAATCAAACTCTCCCTAACAGGACAACTTTTCTTTCCATGTTTTACAGGCAGATGATGTGAGGATATTCATCTCTGGTTGGAAACAGGCTCCGACCCATATCCCCTGTTCCCTTTAATTGGATTGGATGCTGTAGATGTGTGTTCAAGATCCTGAATCTCTGAGACATCCAAAACAAGTAGAACTAAGTATTTGATTAATATTTAAACACAGCAAAACTGACAAATATTGCAGCAGATCAGTTTCTTGGGTGAGATTTCCCTGACAGGATACCAGTAACTTCCACTGAAAGGAGCCACTGATAGTTACTTGTATCCTGAGGGGGAGAACCGGAGCCCTGGAGATCTACTTAATTTTCTGCTTTCTCTGCACATAAAAGCAGAATACATAACAAGGTCACAACAGACCAAAACCAGCAAATCTTCAAGCAGTTGCAATTCAAATAGGTACCAGATCTGCTGGAAGGCAAGCAGCTTGACCAGCATACAGAACTTCTGAAGATCACTACTTTTATAACATTTTAAATTTCAGGACCATTTCAAAAGTCAAGCAAAATTAAGTTAAGTACATACTTTTCAGGATTTTCCACTTCTTCAGTAACAAAATTGAGGTAAAACCTAGAAAATAGTTATAAAATGTATTATAAGATTTATTCTTATATTCTTATATTTTTATTCTGTATTTATTTCACTAAGAATCAAGAAGATGCTTTTAGTTAAGCACTGCTGTTAATGACAGTAGACTTTGCAGACTCATGTTTGGATTAAGGAGAGAGAGTGATATTTAAACTTCCCTCATCCCTACACTCAGGAAGGGAATTCTCAGAAAAGACAGCAAAGCAGAAAAAGAAAAGGACAATAACTATGTAAAGTCAGTGTGTAATTGAATTATTTTTTAACACTGACATACTACACAGGTTATGGTTTACCCTAATTCCATTCACACACACGCACATATGCACCCTTCAAGTTTTATATTCCATTTGGGCTTGTTGCCTTTTACAGTTTCAGGTTATACTGGCAAAAAGTCTCATCTGAGTACTCAGCAAGGGCTTCTTAACAATATAAATAAGTGAAGCCTAAGAAAAACCTCTCCTAAACCAAGAACCTTCACGCTAGTTTGTTGTATGGAATATCAAACCCAGGCTGCTAGCCCTGCATGCTCTTGCACAACCTGCAGTACAGGTTGCACTCTGATCATATTCCAGCAGCATTCAAGAGACAGCTCTGTACGGGAATTCACGGGAACTGCTCACCAGGCACAACCCTGCATACAAAACAACTATAAGCCTCAAGGTCACCGAACCCTCTGTTCTGCATTTATTAGCACTAGGTCTGTGCCTGGCTGGATCACAGTTGTGCCTGGCTGGGAGACAGGCCCAGAGTCAGATCTTGGCTAATTAAACAGAGCGGTCAATACAGCACTTATGCTGGTCTTCTGCTCTTGTGCAGAAAGACAAATGGCACCTGAGCCAGCAGTGCTGCAGTGAATAAACAATTGATAACTGATCTGGCAGAAAGTCTGGGAGCTTTGCACCATCACAAACCTTGGAGCAGAATTGGGTTAGCAGAACAAGTTAATGCTGGCTCGTGGCTTTTTAAAAATAGTGATTTTGTGACTAAGCATGAAATTCTTTGTCACCTTATGCAAAAACCTCAGTACTTGTTTTTAAACGTTTTAGTGCATATAGCACAGAAGAAGATTTCAGCTAGATATATGGAGGAAAGTCTTTACAGTGAGGGTGGTGAGGCACTGGAACTGGTTGCCCAAGGAAGCTGTGGATGCCCCATCCCTGGAAGTGTTCAAGGCCAGGTTGCATGGGGCTTTGAGCAACCTGGTCTAGTGGGAAGTACCCCTGCCCATGGCAGGAGGGTTGGAACAAAAAGATCTTTAAGGTCCCTTTCAACCCAAACCATTCTATGATCAGCATCAGTCCTTTTACTGATGCACAGATGTGTTTCCTTGCATTCTTTTCTCCACCTGTCCTTTTTCACCCAGCATTTTACATACACAATAGTCTACACTTGCTCTTGGCAGGATGAACCCACACAGAAGAGATACTGCCTTTCTTTTCTTCTTCAAAGCTGTATCATTAAAAGCTAACAGTTTTGTGAGTTATGCATAAAATTCTGCCCATATCCTAGGACACATCACCAACACTTGCACTCCTTCATATTCAGCTAATTGTATTGATTTAGGCCCATGAAACTGATAGTGCAACAATATTGACACTCCACTTAATGGTCTGCTCCTCTGTGCTCTGAGGTGATCAATTTTAGCTGGTGACAAAGACAAATAGACAGCTGAGAAGAACCACTAGCCAAATTAGGTCTTTTTCCTGCTAATTTCTTTTATAAGTGCCAAATAAGGATCTTGAAATAAAAGTCAGAAGGTGTAAAGGGGGAAAAAAAAAAGAGATTATTTTTATTGTAAGGATTTAAACCGCTATGTGAAAAATGGGGAAGAAGCAACAGAATAACAGTACTTTTCATGTGGCATTTTGCAGGAAAGAAACTCTGAATAATATTAAAGAGCTTTTAAAATTGCTTTCACACAAAAACTTACAGTTAAGTTAATATTTAAAAAGTGAGAAACCATGACATGTATGGATATGAGAGACAGAGGCAGTTATAGGAGAGAGAGAGAGAGAGAGAGAGAGAGAGAAGAAAGCAGATATTGTCTACATAATCAGTTTCATTTCTTTGAGGCTTCAAAATGCCAGGCTCTTTTCTTACATATCTATCCCAGATAAAGGCTTTGGACTCTCTTGGGTTTCCTCCCCCCTGCCACTTAATATATAAAGTTCTGTTCATACTTCAGTGTGCAGATTTATAAAGCTCCTGCAACCAGGGAGTTACAGACAGGCAGAGAACTCCAATGCTCAGCCCATTGTCCCTCCAAATTAAATAAATAAACCCCTTATCTTGCAGCCCTTGCCTTTTGTGCGGGGTAAAGAACTCGGCTGCCTGTGAGGCTATGGAAAGCAAAGGGAAGACCTGCAGACAAAGTTATCTCAAAATAAGCCCACTCTGTGCATTGTACTCTGCTTTCTTCCCCCCATGCTGCTGCTGCGAAAGCCCTTTGGCACTGCACAATGTGGAGCCCTCATGAGCATGAATAAATTGTAAAGGCAGATTCAAGAAGTGGCAGCACCTTTCAAACCAGCTGCCGTGTGCTTTGGTGGGAAAAGAGAGAAAGAACTGGAAAGTTCTGGGCAGGATACCTGAAGGTAGATTCTCATACATTTTCTCACAGTCAATTGCACTTGACTTCTGTGGAAGCCAGCTGCACTTCTTGTTAAGTGTGGTCCAAATCTCTCGGAGCAAGAAGCATAAAAATCTAGAGATTTTTATTCTGTTTTGTGCTCCATACTGATCTTGCTTCTTACTTGTCAAATACTACTTTTAAAAAGCAAGGCTAAGGGCCACACAATTTTGTAACAGAATCATAGATTTGTTTTTTATATCATTAATAACTTCTTCAAAAAAATTAGAGCTTCATTACTCCTTTTATCCTTTTATTAAAATCTTTAATGAAAAACGAAGAATATTCCTTTATTGTGGTGTGAGTTTTTTGGTGGTCAGTGCATGTTTATATATCGTACACTGAAAAAGAAAAATCTTTCCTTTGTAAAGCTGCTTGCACAATAACCACTGAGTGTATGGAACAGTGGTGAGAACGACCCTAGCTGTATGATGTAGCTTAGCAAAAGATGTAGGATGTGCTACTCATTGCTTCATGTAAATAAACATCTTTGTTAGAGCATATTAGTGTTTGCTTTCAGGACAAATACGTGTAAATTTCATCCACTTACCAGCCTGAATAGGCATACATTCCTGAATAGAAAGCAAGAGGTAATCCCATAACACTGGCATCGTTCCCTGCAAAGGCATTTTCAAAGTGCTGTGTTTCTCCTGCAACATCAACAAAAAAATGTTGAAAAATAAGCTCTTTGGTCATAACTACTTTAAAAAAAATAAATATAACACATCATGGAACATTTAATCACCCAACAGTTCACTGACATCAAGTTCTGCCCTTGACCTTAAATTCTGACTCAACCCTTGAAGCCATAATTTGCCAGCAATTGTAAAAGGCTTTGTGGTATCTGTATTCATGCAATAGGAGAATTTGACCTATTAGTTTGTTTCAAAGCATTCTGAGCTTGATGACACTCACTGCTCTGTCATTTCCAGCAGTGACTTACATCAACATGAAAGACCAGAATGAGCTCAGTAGTTTTTGATGTGGAAAATTTCACTTGTTCAACATTTTAGTCAGACGGAACTTTGCTCGCATTTCATTCAGAAGCAACGTTTATAAGATAAATAAACCCAAAATCTTAAACATTTCTACCATTGCAAAATGAGTTTAGTAACTCCCTACCATGATAGTCAATACTGTATTAATGTTACACCAAGTAAGAATTATCTCTATAAATGCAAATATACAAGATTTTGTTATGCTCTTATTCATCTACATAGTGCTTTATGGTTTGTAAGATGTCCCCACCATATCCCAAATTTTCTGACAAGCAGTTATCTTCCACAGATATGGAGCAGGAAGAAACATAATTAATTCAGAGTTAAATCAGCAATGAGTCAAATCCTCTAGCCTTTATTTTAGTTTTTACTGAGCCCTCGGTCAAAATTCCCACTGAAGCAGAGGCTTTTTGGTTAAGGGAGAAACTGGGGCCAGAGGAAAGTCTCAGTGGGGAATCAGGGGACACTAGTTGAGCTACTTCAGGGTAACAACCCCCCACCAAACCTGGGGCTGAACTCCAAAGGCCCAGGAAAAGTGGGGTGGATGGGAACAGAGAGAAAATTTGCACATTTCATGTGTCATGTGCAACGGGAAATGGCATTGCAAGTGCCAGAAAGAAAGTGAAAAACAAGAAAACAAAAATAGTGAATCAGCAGAGTGCTACACAGGAAAACTTTTATTTCAGAGTCTATATTAACCACAGAGAGCCACTTGTCCCTGAGAAACTGAGCTCACTGCACAGACCAACACTGTGCTTTTCACTCGGGTGGGAAGGTTAGTGAACATCAGAAAAGAGCATCCCCCGGGACATAGCCAAAAACCGTGATAGTGTTTGTTAGATAAAATCTGCCACCAATTCACCCAAGAGTGCTCCCTGCTCTGCCCCTCAGCGCTGAATGGCTGCTTGTGCTCTGTGCAGTTGTTGTAAGGAGGGTGAGCTGGGGCTTGTCACCATCTCACACCCGCTGCTCAGAGGGCTGGAATGGGAAAGTCTCCACAGGTAGCTGAGCACCTGTCAGTGCAAAGAAGGCCTTTACAAGGGCATGTAGTGACAGGACAAGGGGGAATGGCTCTAAACTGACAGAGGGCATGTTTATTTTACATGCTAGGAAAATTCTTCCCTGTGACAGTGATGAGGCACTGAAACAGAGAAGCTGTGGATGCTCTGAAAGTGTTTAAGGCTTTGGAGGGGGCTTTGAGAAACATGGTCTAGTGGAAGATATCTCTGCCCATGGCAGAGGGTTGGAACTAGATGATCTTTAAGGTTCCTTCCAACCCAAACCACCATGTGATTTTGTGATTCTGTGACTTGTGAACAACCACACACACATACCACAACTAGGGACTAGCACAGTTAGAGCAGACATCATGCCTGGACCAGCCATGTGCTCTGGGGAGGTGTATGCCCATCTGCCTTTAAATCCCATCCTGCCCCTTTCACAAAGCTCAGGCCAAAGACAAATTACAGAGAAGAGCAGCCCATTTGCTCCTTTGAAAAGCAGGTCTGATTAAAATAGTCTCATTGGCATGCTGTGGGAAATACCAGTTCATCCCAGTGTAGTTCCACTTCTAATCAATGACATGACAGTACAGAGCCTCAGTTAAGCAAGCACAGACTAATTAAGAGATTTTGCTGCTATAAGCATTATGTGGTGGAGGCAAGTGGGGAAAGACTGTGGAGGGTAAAGATAAAAGCTCTTTAAAAGCATTTACTTTTCATTTCATACCTTTAATTAGCTGGATAACTCCAGGGACTATAATTATCAGAATTGCTACAAGCTTACAAAAGGTAAGGAACATCTGAATGCGGGCACTCCAGCTGACACTTGTGCTATTCAGGACCATCACCAGTGCTGTGAGGGGAAGAAGAAAAGTCAGAAAGAAATAATTGTCACAAGATTCTTTGCCAGCAGAGAGGTCACACAAACAACAGATCCTGATGCTTTAAAGGAAATACACCCCAATAACCTTCTCCAGCTGTTGTCCTCCCACTTCTCCCATTCCCCTTCAAGGCACCACACCAAAGGCTTGAGCTGAGCCCCTATGTCTCACCCACTACGCTGACCATCCGTCTGTCCCTTCTCTGCCTGACATCCTTCACACCAAATTACAGCTTCATTGACCCAGAACTGTCAGCTGCTGGTAGACAATGGGCTGGCAGGACCCTGCTTTGGGTGAAAGAAATTAATTGCCCAACACTTGTGACTCCAGATTTCTTTGTTTGTGCTGGTTTGAGCAGAGCTTTGCATTTTTCATGAAACAATAACAATTAACAACCATATTAAACTCTCTCACCCTCATCTAGGCCACGCATAAATTTGTCATTGCTTTACCTCTGGTCCTATTTTCCACTCTCTCCCCCATTTTTGCTGTACCAACAGAGATGCAGGAGAGCCAGACTACAAGTATTGTGCCCATCCTTGCTAGGAATCAGTGAAGAAACAAGAGACCTTTTACTTCTTGAAAACAAAGCCCAGGTCTGCACCTCACCAACACGTGGAGAAATCAGTGAGAAGAGTTTTTACATCCTGCCTGGTCAGCTCGCATCTCCTTCTGGGTTAGGGACAGCATCTGCTGGCATTTCCTACAGCACTGACTGACAGCAGGAGGGCAGGTCTTGTTATTTTAGTGCCAGTTATTCTAGTTTACTAAAACAGAATCAATAAAGGAGTTTAGATGTTAAAAACAAAATAAAAAATTCCCTAGAGAATGGAAAATGGGAGCCATTTCATTAGATAAAAAATCTCTTTCCCTTGCTGCTTCAGGGAAACAAGGTCAAGCATGTTCATCTCTTTTTTGCCATCATATGGAGCTAATAAAGCCACTCCTCATCTCAATCCTCCCGTAATTCAAGCTCTCTCAAGAGCACCAGTTTGTGTAAATCATCAGCCACATCACATATCTCGGGACACATAAAAGCATGATGTGCTAGTTTGTAGGAGCTAGCATTGTAAATCTGGCTTTCTGGGAAAAAAACTCACCAATTTATCTCAAGTGTTTTATACAGTTTCTCTCCACCAGCAAGGTTAAAGATTATTAAAAAATCTTCTCATTTCAACTGAAAGCAGTTTGAGTTTAATGGAAAAGGGAGAAAACTCCAAGTAATCTGGATCCCAATGTATTTTTTATATATTTTTAATAAAGTAAAAATTCCAGGGGGAAAAAAAAAAAGTATTTTTCTAGAATTTTTATTTGGGAAAGAGACAGTCCCACTCTCAAATGATCAATTTACAAGTCAACATATACTCACAATATCACCTAACACAATTTTTTTCAGCAGAAAAAGATCTTAAAGATCAAAATCTTTACTCAGAGCTGTATCTCACCATATTTCAGAGCTGAAGCATTCTTTTCTAAGTCACAAAGAAATCACTTGGACTTTTGCAAAGTTTCACTTGAGACGCAAATATGGTTGGTTTTTTTTTTTTTTACTTTCTTGTATACCTATATTTGGCAGGCAACAGAAGATCCCAGGGCCCTGATTCATTGCTCTATTGTTCCAATACCACACTGACATATCTTGACTCATTTAAATTTTGAAAGATCCCGTTAGGTTTCTGATTAATATTAGCGCTGTTTGAGTCTCCCCTTCTTTTCCTGGGGCTTGATTGCCAGCAAGACTAACAAGTGTCATTTAGGCAAAATATATTTAAAATATTCATTTGACAAAAAGGGTTTAAGTTAGAAAAAATTCTAGTGCCATAGTCAAGCACTGGCTGATTTTAATTTTCCTTCAGATAACATCAGTATGATAATTCAGAATATCATACTTTTCCCAGAAAGAGAAGCCCAGGCATGGACCAGAGCACAAGCGAAGGTCAGGGAGGAGTTTTTTGTGTAAGAGTATCTGCAATCTGATATCCAACTTACTCAGAGTTCAAGCTGACTGCAGCAATCAGTCTGTCACCTTACACAGGTCAGAGTAGGTAAGGTGAGCAGAAAGAGCCCCTCCAGGTTTTCTAATGCATTGGTTTCATTTTCCTGATACACATATGAGAATGGCACTGGAGGGTATGGTCTCAAACACTTCAGAGATGGGTCAGCTTATCTGGACAACCAATGCCAGTGTCTTACCACCCACATCACAAAAATTTCTTCCTTGTATCTAATCTAAACCAGCCCTTTTCCAGTTTAAAGCTATTTCCCCTTGTGCTATTGTCCAGGTTTAAGCCCAAATGGAAATTAAACCCAGCAGCTGCTCACCCAACTCCCCCACTCTCTGCCTACCCACCACTGGAATGGGGAGGAGAATCAAAGTAAAACTTGGGGGTTGAGATAAGAACAGTTCAATAATTGAAAACAAAGTAAAATACAGTAACAGTGGTAAATGATAATAATAATAATTATAACAAAAGGAAAAAAAGCAAGTGATGCACAATACAGTTGTTCACCACCCACTGAACAGAGTCAGACCCCCATTTCCAAACCCAGTTCAGATGCCCTTCCATGTAAATCCTCCCAGTTTATATACTGGGCATGATGTTCTATGGTGTAGAATATCCCTTTGGTCAGTTCAAGTCACCTGTCCCAGCTATGCTCCCTCCCAGTTTCTTTTGTGAACCTCCTCACCCACAGAGCATGAGACAAGGAAAAAATGTCCTTGACTTTGGATAAACTGGTCTTAGCAAAAAAACAAAACATCAGTGTGTTAACAACACCATTCTCATTCCAAATCCAAAACACAGCCCTGTAAGAGCTACTGAGAAGAAATTAACCCTAACCTGGCTGAAACCAGGACACTTTTCATTCCTTGCCCTTGTAAAAAGTCCCTCGATACAAATGTCATTTGATGGTCCTCCATAAGAGTAAGTGCAGAGCTAGAGGACTGCACTAGTAGTAATTCAGGTTGCAGGGCTGAGACTTAAGTGCTTAGAAGTGCTCAGAAGATTTGAGACCAGTTTTATTTTTTTAATTGTATTTTATTGTATTTATTAGGCTATAAGAGTTTCGTTTTCTTTATAATACAGTATAATATAATATTACATAATATAAATACATTCTTGCTTAGTATATACTACTACTAATAGTAGTAGTATTTTATAATAAAATATTTAGTCTTCATAGTTCTATGTGCACAACACTTGTCTAGAAATGTGGGGCTTACACTACTATCATGTACCAGCACCATAGTACTTGTGTTAGCAACTGGGTAGTGAAATGCAATGGGGAAATGGAGTCATGAAGAAATCTGCCAAAAATCAAGAAAAGATGATGGTAACTGTGCCAGGGTTGAGGAGGGACATTATATTCTGGGACTGTGGCCATTAGCCACCACCTCTCTTCAGAATAGGGCCTATTGGAGATATTTAGAGAAAGTGATTGCAGACGCTGATACAGGATCACAGCAAAGATCAGAAGGAAGCAGCAGTTTCTCATAAAAAGGGTGGTGAAAGGAGGACTCAGGTCTAACTTTTCTAACTAAAAGTCAGGCATTAAGTGTGGCTGCATCCTCAATGAAGAGACAGTTAGCTCCAGAGGATGAATAACAATACCTCTGTGAGATGCCTATCCCAGATGAGATGATTTACCTTCAGGAAGTTCCTCTTTCCTCTTTCTCCACTGACTGTATGGGGAGCACAGAAGATTACCTTAAACTAAACACCTTGCTAAAAACAAGATGAATCCTAACAAAGAGGAGTGTGGAGGGAGAACAAAAAGGGGTTCATGAACAATCCAACACAATGGAAATACTGGGCATGTTTTTCACAATCTCTTTTCTTCCCACACACACAGCTACAGATGGATAACAAAACCTAATGGAAGAAGCAGCAGTGAGCATTACATCTTGGCCTACTTTTCACAATATATGTACCGTTTCCTCAGCAGGAGATCAAGAAAACTGCCCTCCCATATCTTGTCAGACTTTTAGGGTCAAGGCATTGAAGCCAAAAAATACCCTCAATTTGCAAACCCTAATGAGCCAATTAAAGGTCAGAGGAAGCAGAAAAGCACCTATCAGAGCACATTTGCTATCCCTGCAAGCCAAGAGATGTTTTTATGTAAACTGCTTGTCTGAACATTGTCAGCAGTAGAGAGAGGCATCTGCAACATCTGCCATGATGAGGGGAAAAACAAGGCAACTAATTATAGACTCCCATAGACACCAATAAAGCTTCGGGCTGGAGCATTTGCCAGCAAGCACTGATAGACCTGTACTCCTGACCTCAGTTTTCAAGCATAACTTTACCTCTAATAGCCAAAGTTTGGGGTATTTGAGTTTTATGGCAGACTTCCCAAAAAAATGAAAGAGGGGGAAATTGTATATTATTGCAGTGTAAAATGCCCAAATTTACACACGTGAATTAGTGTAAAAATTCATGTGAGTTGGTAATTAGTTTTCAGTCTCACAGTTTTTAATGCTTGAAACCTGTTTATCTGCTTTCTGATACGGAGGCCACGTGAAAAGTTTGGAACAGGCTCACTTCCTATTCAGGTTACATATTGATAGAAGGGTTTGATACCTTTGCACAGTGCAATTTGTCTCTTCCTGTTACCATTATATTTAAATTCACCATTAGGAAAACAACTACACATGCAAATAAAGCAATACATGAGTATAGGGCCTTTTTTGCAATGATAGGCACAGTGATAGGATGCTTCTTCCTGGCAAGAAACAATAAATAAGGAGTCTACCAACTTTCACTTCAAGAGAAAAATGAGTTTTAAACTCTTTCTCCTAAAAAAACTACCTTCAGCATCAGAACAAAGGTGGACAACAGCCCTTTGCTTTGTGTCCTGGAGCTATTTTGTCCTGTTGGAACAAACTGGGCAGTTAGAAGGGCTGGTCTCCTGCTTGCATTTTCTTCAGCTGTCCTTCCCTGTGCTGGAGCACATTCAGCTTCTCTGTCCTCTACCTGGCCATTTATTTTTATAAAATTTTAGTAATTCTAAGAGCTGTCTCTGGAAATGTTCAAGGCCAGGTTGGATGAGGCTTTGAGCAACCTGACCTAGTGGAAAATGTCCCTGCCCATGATAGGGTGATCTTTAACATCCTTTCCAACCTAAACCATTCTATGAGTTTTTAAAATGTATAGTGTAATAAAAATCTTTGCAATATCTGCACTTCTTTCATATACAGTTAAATTGATTGAGTCGAGAAAAAGTTTATGGCAGACTGACAACTTGAGAGATGCATATGCAGTATTTGACCTAAGTTTTTCTCCTCATGAAGATTTGCTTAAGAAACACCAAATGAATTTAAGCGATCTCTAAGTTTGAAAAGAACAAGAAGGTTTTTCTTCAGATGTTCAGAAGGCTGTGGCATCTGAAAAGAGATTCCACACCAGCATCCTTGTCTCTACTGAGATAGTGAAATGTTTGGACATTTTGGTTGGTTGGTTGGTTGGTTGTGTTAAAAAAAAGAAAAATCATAATAATGGCAACTAAAAATGAACGCAGTATACTGTAGAACAGAAAATTTGCTTTTACAGATTGTTCAAGATTGCTCTGAACAGGTGATTTTGAAGGGAATTTTGTGCCCAGCATCTTTTTCCTATAAATCATAAGGCAAGAACAAGGAGTTTTTTAAAGGTCACCATGTCCAGGAGTTGCATTTTAACTCTCATCTGGTCCTCATCTCCTCTGCACCATCATTCCTTTTTCACTGGAGAGGCAGAGGGGGGGAATGGTGGAGAGCAGGATGGCTGTAGATGGCTCTATGAGAAATATTTTTTGGCAGCAAGTAGAGAAGCAATAGTATTTGCCACTCCCCAACATAATCCTGGTTCCATCCATCTCAGTCAACCTTTAAAGAATAGGCTTAAGATGCATCAATGGAGATTCAGGTGGGGAGAAAAAAAAAAAAAGGAAAGAGAAAAGCTGTATTGTGACACGGATAGAAAAAACTGGGCTGCAATACTAGTGAGGCTTTAAAAAATCCCACGCTGCAAGTTTTACGTTTAGACAAACATCTGTAAGAAATTGTTTAGATGACACAGATTGTGTTTGGGATCAGGGGATCACCTGAAGATTTTTCCAAATTTCTCCCTCTCCTTTCTAGTAGAATGAGAAATGACAAGGTAAAACAATGGAACAAAGTCTCAGCCAAGGACAGAGTTCAGTGGTGCTTTCCACTGCCTTTCCCTATGCAATAAAGACAGATACACAACCAGTGTTCTCTCATCAGGCAAGGAAGGAGAAGGGACCAGGCATGAGTGTAAGAAAAAAGTCATGTCATTTCACTTTCTGATTAACTTCAAATTTGAAGTGGAAGCAAATACTCCTTTTTGCACCATTAAATTGGATTATAAGATCTTCAGGGCTCCAAAGTGTCTGTTCAGCTCACCACCTTAATCTTACCTATCACTCTGCCTATATGCCCAATACCAAACATTCATAACAATTACCACCACAGCAGCTGATTCTTACCATACAGGGATAACAATCAGACACTCTGGGATCCCTGAGCTTAAGTGCAGCAGAAGTTCTAAGAACTACTACAAATGAACTCCACTGTAGAGCATACTGCAAAGAATAAAACCCCAGTGTGACATATCACTGTTTTTCTCAGCATCATTGCATTCACCACTACAAGTTTTCTACAAGAACGCCATCTTTCAGTGAAATGCCAGTTCATCTTAACTGTGCTGTAGAAATGCCAGTTCATCTTAACTGTGCTTTATAGACCCACTCTGTACAGGAGCATCTGCTGTGGCCTCCCCTCTCCCTTTAGGCTGTGATTATTTCAGCCTAACTCCACCTCCCCTGCAATGCTACTCATTTGTTCAATTATTTTGCCAAGCCCTGGCTTATCACACGGATTTTCACTTAAATTAAAAGTAATAAAAACATATTTCAAATTGTTCACCTATTGTGCTTGAATCGCATGCAATTAACAAAATGCTTTGATGGAGTCCTTGCTTAACATTCCTTCTGTCTCAGTGACCTTAACGTTACTGAACATCTGTTTCACTCTTATCCTGCACTGAAATGTTTTAGACAGATGTAGCTGTAAAAAGTCACTGACCTCAAAATTCAAGCTCTTAATTCAATTATTCCTATGAAACCTATAGTTTGTGCATAATTAAGTTAGAAAGGAATGCAGTCACATACTGATTTTTTAACACTCCCAGCAGAAAGGAAATCTTATCAAGAGAGCACTCACAAAAAGCCACAGTAACCTGGAGACTGGAAATTTCAATGTCAATTGAACTCCTTACCCCGAAGAAAGAAAAAGTCATCTGAACCTATTATTGTGCAAAACTGAAGGGGTCTCCTGTGGGCCTTTGATCATTTTGCATGTCTTAATTCCTTTTTCCATTCTCTTTGTTTCTGATATGTGCACTGAGCAAGTTGAAAGGAACAATCTGTTACTAATTACTCAGGTCCACTCTGCACTCCCTCCCAGCACAGCTGAATTCCAATGTGTGCCCATAAGGAGCATCCTCACCAGTAACGAGACAGACGTGGAGACAAGCCTCTAATGCTACAAGCTCCAGAGTCCCATTCCCATCACCTTTTGTGCCTTCCCATTTCATGCATCCTCCACACTAGCCCAAGTACACTGTAAAGCCTCTGCTGTCCCTCTTTCCACTGCAAATATTGGCTTTCTAGAACCCCAAATGATCCCCTTCACACTAACTGCAAAGTTAGCAAGTGTAGGACAAATTGCTGGCAACAGCCATGCACCAGGCTGCATGTTCTGCTCCCAAAATTCGGGTCCTGCTTCCTGAACCACAGGTGCCTCAATAAGGATTATTGCCAGGATGGAAAGAGTGGGACTGGGGAAGATGATCTCATGTTGCCTGTCTGCACTCAAACTACATTTCTTCATGACATCATACTTGGCATTCAACTGCCTCCTAAAGCCAAGGTAGAGCAAAGTACTTCAAAGCAGGTAATCACTCTTCCATATCTCTGGCACTGCCTCACCATCTCTTAAGTACTGAAATTGCTTCTACAAAAATAATGAAAGTTTGGCCATTAATTCAAGGGGCAGCAGAATCAGCCTTGGCAAAAGATTTTCCCTACCATTGATAAAGTCTGCTGTTCTTTTTACTCCTGTATTTGTTCACAAACACACACACCCAGGCAAAATGTCACACAGGTGCCCCTGGCATTGGATGCACAGTAATTAATGATCCACATCAAACACCTACCTGCTCAGTGTGAGGGGGTTTTTGTTCAATTTATATAATCTTTACCCTCCCCTGAAACCTAAAATCGGATACTTACTGATGCCAACAGCTGTAATAAGTTTAATCGCAAGCTCTGGGATTTCACATTGCATAAAGAAAGGTTCCAAAATGTAGCGTCCAAATGCCAATGATATCACTGCCGTGGCAGCAGGGCTAGAGTGAAAAAGAAACAAAGTCACAAAATTAATCTGCAATAGCACATCGTTATTATTCTTATGGGATCATGCTGTAACTTCACTGTCACAGAACTGTGAACCTTAATTTTGGTGCTTTCTTGTAGCTTTGCTGCCATGTACCATGGTTTCTGAATGTAGCACTACTCTGTGATTCTGATCTTGACAGCAACACTTCTTACCAGGGTGGCTCTTGCAAATTCCATGTTGAAAAGCAGTCATACTCAAAAAGGAAAAGTATCAATAGAAATCTTCATTCACTCACTTGAAGCAAACATAGCCAGAATTGGATTACATGGCCAACACCCTGAACAAAACTCAGTGAATTTTAGTGGCCAGATATATCTCACCTCTCAGAGAAAGACAAGTTAATTTTATTCAAGCTGAGAATTCTGGTTTACTGAAATAAGTATTCAAAACCTACTCAGGTCTTTTATTAAATTCTGAGACAGTCCAAATGGGATTTTCTAAAATACAAACAAAATTTGTTCCTTTTATTGACTAACAATTTCCTAGCACTGCAAGTGAGGGCAAAAATCCCTGAAATAGAGAAAGCACCTACCATAAAACAAATGAATATGAAGAAAGACATAATGTTTATTTATTTGGTCAGTTACTGCTTTTCATAGTAAGAGTTATGTTCTCCGACACCCCACAAAGCTTTTGCATTTACAAATTTGGAATGCTTATAATATTCATGCAGCCTTTCTCTTTGAGAGAAGTTAATTATTTGACAGAAGCCTTAGCACTGACACACATTAGTAGCAAATTAGCCTGTGCCTGCATATTACTGTTCATGTTTCATTTGGGAGGACATTTTCACCCTTCTTAGGACAGCTGGTGGCATCTGTGCTTTATCACACACACACAGTAGGACAAGAGGGCATATGATTCTCAAAGGATTTCTGAGTTGAACAAGAGCCCATGCAAATTTCTCCTGAAAAAATCTACAGTACCTCACCTCACAGAATTTTGATAAAAATTCTATGGAACAGGGTAAAAATTCTGCAACAACATTATTGTTCTCCATCAAATAATAAAAGAATTTTCCACAAGGGTGTTGCACCCTGGAAAGAAAATTCACTTTCTTCATGTTATGACTCAACCCAGAAGTCACACACTCTGTTGGACCAAGCTGCAGAGCAGCACAGAACAGAAATATCTTCCTTAGGAAGTTTCTGCGTGGACGAGCAAGGGCTGCTGCATGTGCATCTCCCATGCATGGGAATGTTCCTCTCACTGGCCAGCAAACGGCTTTGCAAATTTTGTCTGGGTTTTTGTTGACATTTACTGACTTTACCTCAGTGCAATATTTCTAATTCATATCAGAAGAGCATCAGGCTTCTGGTTTTTAAGTACTGCAGCCCACCATAAGCAGTTTTGGAGTGCCCTAGGTTAGATGAAAGATCAGATCTTTGGAGCTGTCCCAGACTTTTTTCCTCAGTCCCAGCTCCTTTCCCCAGAACTTGGATTTTGCCCTCCCATTTCAAGGAAAAGCCTTTTAAAGAAGCAGTCACTGCTATCCACACCACTACGTTTCTAAAAGCATAGCTCCTAAATTATACCTCTAATAAATAGCTCTGTCTCTGGCATTCCCATGTCTCAGGGGAGATGTTGCTGGCAGTGCAGTCAATCAGTGGAGGTAGAAGTTCAAAGAATGGAGCAGTATTAAAAAATACACAGATGGGGTGTTTAGGGACACAGTTTAGTGGCGGACTGAGCAGTGCTGAGTTAATGGTTGGACTCAATGATCTCGGAGGTCTTTTCCAACCTTAAATGATTCCATGCTTTTCCTTTTGACTACAGTACTACAGGCAAGCTGGCAGCCCTCGACAGCTGTGTGTTCAGGGGCAGGTAGAAAGTGCATGAGCAGCTTTCACTGAAGGGCAAGGATACAAGAAGACACCAGGTGAGGAGCAGGACAGCGTCCCAGCACATACCACAGGTGAGTCAGGCTCCTGGCAGCACACGCTCACCCAGCCCGTGCTCAGCAACCCCCACAGTGAAGCTCTACAGACAATGCATTCACAGTGCTGTCTTCACTTGTTTGAAAAGTAGTTGTTGGAGTTTTTTTAAAGGTATATAAATATATATAAAACACACGCAACCTGGCTTTTGGAGAGAAAAAAGTTCACAGCTGCACTGGGTGGGAAGCAGTGCAGTGTAAGGCAGAATTAATCAGTATGTGGGCAGAGTTGTTAAGTGTATCCTCCACTGTCAAGTAGTGGCTTTACAGAGATCTATGAGAGCAGGAAATGTCTGTTTTGGTTGTGACTGCTCCACCAGCCTATGAGTGTGATAACCCTGCAAGTTTTCACAAGAAAAACCAGCCTAGAGGAGAAGTGTCTGTGCAACTTCATCTGCTGAAAACAAAAATTAAACACACATGAGGTCTCGACACCTTTGATAGCAGCAGCCAATTAGTTTCCTGATGCAGGAGTCAGATATAAAACTCTACACAGAGTTTCAGCAGTGCTGCTCTGATCATCGCAAGTTACAACATGTACACCTTCCTCCTTGCCTCTCAGATGGGTGATTAAAGAATCCACTGATGTTCTGTCCCATGCAAGATGATTATTTTCTGGGTGTGGGGCAGATCATGATGACTAAGAGCATTTTCACGACACTCCTGGGATACTGTCATACATAAAAAAAATTTTTATTTTGTGAGGAGAGGAATTTATGATGCCTGGTTTCTTGTGGGTGTTTCTGCCTAGGTTAATAAGGTGTCTCTGCCTAACAAGGTGTAGATTTAAGAGGAGGATTTCTAATACTGTTCCCTTTTGTTGATTCTCTGATGTGAAATGATATAGCTGTTCACAGCACTGTGAAGACATAGGTCTCATTCCACTGCCTGATTTTCCTTTTTGGCAAAAGGTTCATACAGTTGAGACATCTGCCCTTTCATCACATTTGATGGAAATTATGCAGTTAATTCAAAGGTTACATTTGGGTGGGGAGGTTGTGTTGGACCATCTGACATACAAAATTATTTCCTCTGGAAACATAAGGATTTATAGATTAATGACTCAGCACCATCAGCACTTTTAAACTCAACAGTCTATGCTAGAACTTGTCAATGTTATGTAAACATTGTTGTGATTTGAAATGAGGCTTGTGCCTCATTTTGTGACTAATCTGCTGATTGCGGAAGAGAGGGGAAAGAAGTGCTAACCAGCCTGAGGCAGGGATGGAGCATTCCCAAAGACATTTTGTATAAGTGAGTTGCCCTGTTCTACATGTATCAAGATCTCCAACCTCAGCAGTACTGTAAAAATAAAAAGAGAAGTTCAAAGGCTACACGTGAGTTTGATACGTTGATCCATTTACACTATGAAAGTTTATTTTACATGATTCAACATCTTCCTATTGTAATTCTTCTGCACAATGTCAAAAGCTGCATGAGTCACAGGCTTACACACCAAGGAAATGCATTGGACATTTTAGGCATGTGAAGACAATGTTTCTTTATTTGGTCAGTTAGTGCTTTTCATAATAAGAGTCAAGTTTTCCAACACCCCACAAAAGCAAAAAATCAGGGCCCAAGCTGACATATAAAGCATACATAGTGCCCCTAGCTCTGAAAACTACTGGGCAATAGCTTCATCAGGAGTTACTCCTGTATCCACAGATAACAGCAATTGCTCCAAAGGTAGTGCTAAGACTGAGAAAATGTAAAGGTGACTTCCCTCTTTCACTGTACTATATTTAGGTATGGCTGACAACATTATTAGTGACATCAATGCACACAGTAAGTTTAACAAAATTAAAGCAAGTAATTGAGTTTTTGTGGCAGGGAATTTTCTTATTTCCCCCATACACGCACATGTGTCTTCTTGACCATTTCAAAGCTGATGAGCAAAATAGCATTTTTGAATTTCTCTGAAGCAACCATAGCAAAAGAGCACAGTTAATTGACCAAAATATATTTGATTTGTTTTGGCCAGCGTATATCAGAGATTTTTCTTTATGACTGACAAGTGAATTGCCATCAGAAAAGAAACAGAGGAGTCACGACACACTTACCGAATGATGAGTAGTTCAACCCAGACCCTCACAAACGCAGGTAATGGGCCAAAGGCCTCCAGGATATAAGTGTAGTGACCACCAGATTTCTTAATGCATGTTCCTAGTTCAGCATAGCAGAGGGCACCTGTGAGAATTCAACGGTGGCAATATGAGAGATATCCAGAAATACCTATCAACACATTTATAGCCTAAACAACATGGTAGCACAACTACTTTTTATATATTTGAATTCTTTTTCCAACAAGTTTTGTAAGTTTCAATTCATTCAGCTAGACATGCAGTTAACTGTGCATTTATCCAGTTATATTTAAAGCCATCGGATAAGCTATTTGCAATATGGGTTGTTACTCCTCTGCATCTTGTGAAGAGGGGCAACAAAATGGGAGGTCACACCAGCCACCCTAATTCCCAGGCAGCCAGACTGCACCACTAAATGAAAGATTTCTGACACATTTGCTTGTTATCAAAGGCTGATCACGTCCTTTTGCCTTTAGAGATGCCTGGCTCAAACGCTGAAGGTCTGGAAATTGTATTAACTCTCCTCAGCCATGGATAAAAGCAACCAAATGGCCAAAATTCAGAAGCAGGATGTGCAAAATAAGCATTTTCCTCAACAGTACTCCCAACATCTTATATACAAAACTCAGGGGATGGCTTAGTCACGGCTTTTCAATACTGGTGGAGTGTTTTTGTGAACTACAAATGCAGTGAGAGGTCAGGAACTATCAGCCAGTTACAAAGCCGGGGATTCACAGCTCCACAGGTGGACCACGTCAGTAGTCTTCCACAAGCAATAAACACAGGCAGCCCTCTTGGAAGACTGTGAGAAGCCAGTAATAAACAGTAATAAAGCTTGTAAGCACTGAATCACACAGAGTTAAGATCAGCGACATACACAAACTCATTCCAGCTCTCTTCCCCGCATGCTTTTACACTACAACACTTTTAGATAAAAACTACGGTTGTCAAAACCACATCACATGTACAAGCCCATTAAAGCTGTACCACATGATGACAAATTCCAGCCTTGTTCACTTGCTTTGTTTGTGGGGCTTTGCAGAAATGTGACAACTTTTACCCCCTATTCTTTAGCTTACCTGAAGATGTGCTTAAAGGAATCCTTACAGTTACATTTAAAAAAAAGCTGTTTCTGCATTTTCTTTTGTCAGCTTCTTCTGTTGAGGTTCAGGATGAAACAAAATTGTGTTTCAATATATGTTATACACACAGTCTCAGCAAGACCTTAAGTGACCTCTACATGTGATTTAACTATAATTGAGTCATGCAGGGAACTAAACATAAAATATTTTTTTAAAAAGCAACAACAACCAAAAAACAAACGAACTGTAACAAGTCCATTCTGAGAACAAGATACCATCTTTTGCTGTGCCAAATGACACAGTTTTTCATATCTAGAGGTCTGGAAAATTACCTAAAAAATCTGTCTGATAAAAGAGATTTTTTTTTTTTTTTTTTACAGACTTTACTTCTCAACCAGAAAATTACCACTACTAAAGTTACAGCCATAAATGCAGTGCTTAACAAGTTCTGGGCTGAGTAACTCAAAAGACCAAAGTCTTTTGACAGGGTTACAAACAGCATCTGAGATTTTTCTTGACAGAGGAATTTTGTTGCAGGCAGAACTTCCACATTCATACAAGAGATTATGCTGCATATTGTATCAAGACATTTACCACTTGACCCAAATGGGTCCTACCTTACTCGGACTGCTTGTTTGGCCCGGGTGGGTTTAGCCTGTGAAGAGTTTTTCTTTTAAGCTCAAAGCCAATTTACACAAGGTGGAATTTGCATGTTCCACGTATTAAGCAGACACGTTAGTACCTCTTTGTCCTCTTCACCTCCTGCCAGTAAACAAGTAGTTGCCCTTTTAAATAAAGCCAATATTCATGTTAGTTCTTCAGCTTCTTTGAGATTAACTCATTAAATAGGTCAATGAACCCTCTGTCCCACAGAGGCCAGGGTGGGGTTTTCCACTCTGAATGAGAGTTTTGTGTAAAGAACAACTTAACTGGACTTCTTCAGAATTTAACACTCTTCAAGAATACAAAGAATTAGTAAAAACTCCCACAATAAGCAGTCCAGCAATAAAACTCCCAGGGCAAATTTGCTTCCATCATACTGGTTTTTGTAGCCCACTCTTTCAAAGCAACATCATGAGCGAGGTAGGAAGAAAAGAGCTGGGAAGAGGGGTTATTAATATTATTGTTTTGCTCCCCTTCATGCCAATACAGCTTACATACAGTGGGAATTATTCCTCTCAGACCTTGCTCTAGCCTCTAGGGAACTAAGTTGAGCTGTCTAAACATTTCAGTGGTGTTCAATCAGCGTGCCCATGCAGCTGCCCAGGGCCTTACAAGCAAATCATAAATACATCTTACAAACAGGAGAAAAATATACATACAGTACATTCTATGTGAAAAACGGACATTTGCTTTTCCTGTTCCTTTAGGGACCCATAAAAAAAAATAAATTTATGCTTTCAACTTTCACCAGCTGCTGCCGGGAGTCGGGGGACAGGAGCTGCAAATCATTGCACCCTCCACAAACCCATCCTGCAGCAGAGACCTTCTGTAGCCCCATTGGTGCTCAAGCTCTGCACTGTGACTTCCTATCCAATAGTAAAATCAGAGAAATAATCGCGATAATTCACCGGCTGCCCCTCTAGACCAATTAGAAACTTTTCAGGGACTTACCAAAAAGCGAGAGGATACCACACACTGTCCAGACAGTCAAGGACATGCCCACGCTGCCTGTGTTCTTCAGGATGCCTTTGGGAGAGATGAAGATGCCAGCTCCAATGATAGTGCCAATTATGATGGATATCCCCCTCAAAAGCGTCACTTTCTTCTTCAGCACAACTTTTCCCTCCTGGGCTGGCTGTCTGCTGTCCATAGAGGACAACTTGCCATTAGCTTGTCCCTGCAAGTAGCTTCCATTAGAGACCATGGGCACAGCAGCTTTTCTAAACATGCTACAGTGCCACCAGCACACTGCTGGCAAGCACAGGCAGAAAAAGTTTTCAGCAGGAACTCAAGGGGTTTTTTTCCCCTTTCTACGTAGCCAACTACTTTGTCTCTTCCTCTGTCTTCTCTTATCTTTCCAGCTGCTCCTACGCACAGGTAACAAGCTCCTAAAGAGTGTGTGAGCCCTTCCTGCGATCCAAGCCCAGCTCAGGAACACCTGCGCTTTCACACTGTGAGCTGGTACTGCCCTATCATTGGAAACCAGCTCCGCTTCCGCATGGACTTGTATTTAAGCTCTTGTCATACCAAGTTACTCTAGCTGAATGATGATGCAAATTCTCCAGGTTTGCATCAGCCATTTGAGAAACCTCTGGCATTACTCAGCACTTCTCTTTTTTTGTTGTTGTTTTTCTTTTCCCCTTTTCTTTTTCCTTTTTGAACCGCAGGGGCATGTTGTGCAACTGACCTGAGGGTGCTGAGAAGAACAAAGCACTCGAGCAGCTCGAGCCAAACCTCGCCAATCGATGCAAGCACATCACCCTCGACACCCCGAGACACACTCCCAACTTTTTTTTTAAAGCAACTCACAGCCAGAAACAAAAGCCTGCCTAAACACAAAGCTCGTCAGAGCACAAGGGGAAAAGAAATCAAACAGGATACGTCATCCCTGGGTCAAATCCAATTTCATTCTCGAAAAACTCTCAAAAAGTTACGTTTGCGGGGGCTGAACTTCTAAGCGTCGCAGTTGATCAGCCTCTTCCACGTCCGTGTTACTTACTTGGAAAGCTCTGTAGGGACCGGGACAAACATAAAGGATCTATACAGCCCCGGTGTTACCCCGAGTTGCTTAGCAACACCCCCCAGTGAGCCTGAGCAGCACACGGGGGTCATTTCCACGGAACAGGCATTTTCGTAGGCGCAGCTGATTTCCGGGATGTCAGCAAGCAGCACCGCTGCTGGTTAAAACACACCGCCGAGGTTTACAGCGCCTCGCCTGTGTGCCGGGGCAGGAGCAGGACAACACCCCGGAGCGCGGGATCTCCGGCAGCTCAGGGATCAGAGCTGGGGTTTTTGTGTTGTCGCAGAGCCCCCCTGACCAGATAAACAGGTAACCAGATGCCTAAATACATCTGCCTCACCTGATCATTCAGATTCAAAGTGAGCTATAAAAGTGTTAAAAAGAGGTGCATTCTCCTAAAAAGGAGCAAAAATCAATAGCCTTCAAGCGCTTTTGACCTAATCAAGGGGCAGCCTGTACAATATATGCCAAAGGGGAAAAATTCTTCGTGGTATAACTATTGCAGCTGCTAATGGCTTCAGATTAAATCAGCGTTGTGAGACTTTATTGCTGCAGTTACTGCTCTTAGAGATATTGCTTAATTAGTACCTAGGTTTGGGTGTAAAAATAAGATCACTTAAACCATTTTGTCATTCAAAAAGCAGACACTGAGCTCAGAGCACAACTCTGCTTTCAAATTTATGTGAGAAAGAAGAAATCCTGGACTATCAACATGCTGCAGCTGTAAAACTTCAGTGTTTTTAAAGCCTCGTATTTTCAGTTATAACTCACCTGTAATAGTTGGCACTGAGATAAAAGAAGGCATTAAAAAAGCTTATCTGGTTTAAATGCACACTGGTAAAAAGCAAAGTGATTGTAGCTTTTGACTGCATAGCAGTCAAGCAGTGCTTACCTGTTTTCTGAACATATCCTACTATTGCCTCCACCTACTGATGTGCTCAGCAGCTGATCTCTCACTTCCCTGTACAGCCCACATGTGACTGCACAGACTAATTGCAGGCAGGATCTTCCCTGGTCACCCCACAGTCCAAACCAAGCCAATTTCTGTGACACTAGTTACAAGTAAAGCCAGGACTAGGTAGCATGTTGTGCCAAGTTGTTTTCTCTTGATGTATGTTCCACAGGCTGCCCCCCAATAAGATTAGGCAACTGGGTCAAATCAAATCAGCAAAAAGCATTAACCAGAGAACTGAGCTGGACTGGTGACCTTTATTTTAATTTTCAAAGGCTTTTTTAATGAAGAAACACATGGCATCTTCAAACATCTGATACTTCAAGGTAGACATTCTTAACTAATGTTTACCCGTTACTTACACAGGAAGTTGGTTCTAAGATCAAACCAAAACCTCAATAAGCAGACAACCCCCGAGGCAGTTCCCAGCAAGCCAGTTGTCTGCAACAATCATCCAGTACAAATGCTGGGCAGTATGATGGCTTTCAAATATCATTTGATTAGTAGCCAGAAGAATACATGTTTGCCCTTTGGGTGTAGCAATTAACACTCTCCAAGGAAGGAAAGGGGTGCTTGCTCATTCAGTGCTATGGGGATAGCATGCAAAGCTTGTGAAATTCCCAGGGAAATTTATAAGGTAGGACCTGAGGAAGGCTGGATGCAGAAAACTCCTTTTCCTAACTCCTGACAGCTTGCTGCTGATCTCTTCATTTGTAGCCTTCCTAGGGAGTATGTTTGTGCACACTGTTTCTCAATGCTATCCACTAAAAATAAGAAAAATAGGAGCTTTTCTCCTTTGAGTTCCAGCCTTACTTCCAATTATTAGTTCCACTCAGAGTAAGGAATGCTTATTTGGTGTTGGGGGATTATTTGTTATATTCTAGGAATTTCATGAGAATTATCCATCAACTCAGCCCAGTCCTGAGGAGGTCATGAAGCTGGAAGAGGGTCATAACTATCTGCTGACCCCACTTACAGTATACTCACAAAACCTCTTCTGATTATTTGTATCTCACCAGCCACTTTTACTTCAATTATTCATCACTGAGCAAGGACCACTATGCAAACACAACAAACAATGCTCACTGTCTTTTCAAAGAGCTTTTCTGAAAGCACAGGGCTTAACCTGTCCAACACTCAGAACAGTCCCATTCTTCCATAAAAACTCACTCTAAAAGCAGAACAAAAAGGTATAAGGTGCAATTTTCTTTAGACTGATGAAATTATTTGAAGCAATGTTTCTAAAAAATATGTTCTGAAAATAGCCTTCAGCCTCTAATGGCACTTGGCATTGTGCATAGCTTTTTATTGTTTCTTTCTGGTTGTTTTTTTTTCCAGTTCATAGATATTTTCTCCTGAACAAACATTTTACAGCACAACTGAGATCATCACTGTGAAACGGTTTCCTTTTGAATCTCACCATCAGCTCCTATCAATCTATCCCTTGTCTGTTCCAAACAGAGATCCTTACCAGAAAAGCCTACAAGTCCTACACCTACACCCTGCAAAGAGCTAAAGCATCAGCCAGAAGATTCAGCAGCCCAGACTGGTTGCCTGAATGTCATCAGTGGCTTCTCCCGGTGTAAATAACCTTCCTGCCAGCTCCACCTCACTTCTCAGTGCTTGAGCATCACAGAGAATAACAATACCTCAGTACCTCAGGCTGAACACGCCTGACAAGGTGTCAGCCCCGCTTATCACACTAATAGAGTTTGTGCCAACATCTGGACACAGCTGTATCTTTCCAAAGAAGCTGCAATTTTGATATTTCCCCTGGGGAATGCTACAAAACACACACAAAGCATTCACCTTTATGGTAATGCTACAACACACGCAGCAAAGTGAAGGAGCTCAAGCCTGAACTTGAGTTCCCACTTCTCAAGCCCACAAAAACTCTGTAATTTCTAGGTGTAGCAAGCATACCTTGCCAATCTTTCCAGGCATTTGTCTATCAGCTTATTGCATCAAACAAATCCCAAGAGTCACAAGTGAAGCCTCCAGTCACACATTGCCGTACTGACTGGAGTCATGGGAATAAAAGGAAGTACAGTAATACTGAAAGGGCGAGGAAAGCCCCAAACTCTTATATGTGGGTGGCATGGCATGAAAAATGTGGTTTAGAAAACTGGTCTGAGTCTTCTGTGTATAATACCGAGTTGTTTGTGTTCTTCAGAAAGCAGCCCAGTAGGAAGGCGGTAGTCTGGTTTCAAATGTCAAAAGATGGCAAAATACCTAAAAGTATTTGTTTCATGTAGATAATCTAGCATTGAGAAGTTTTGACTGGAGATTTTAGCTCCTATTGTAGTGTTGAGAAGGAGTTTAACTAGCATGGGGGGGAAAAAATCTATAAGCATTTAAAAACTAAGGTGTCATTGAGAATGAATCATCATGAAGTAACAACAATCTCAGCAGACTGGGACAGGTTTGTTAAGTTTTAATGCAAACATAGAACTGTGGGAATATCAAAACACTTTGTTATCTCTACTGCAGGTCAAATCTTTAGTTAAAAAAAATGGAATTACTGAGAATGTTGGAGAGAGTGTTATTTTGTAGTCAAAGTCTTACAAATTACTCAATTATTTTGCATTCTGCTTTGTGCTGGACACAAAGATGATATTTAGCAGCAAAAGGAAAAATGAGAAGGAATGAAATACACATCCAGCTCACAAATTTTAAAAATAAGATAAAATCTCTATAAGAAATCCAAAAGCAATTCAAATATTTTTTTTTCTTGTATTCTCAGTCAAAAGCTTCCAACAAAATGCAGGAAGCAAATAAAAATCTGGTATCAAGAAGACTGCAGACAACAGCAGTTTGGAAGGTAAATGCTTCTGAAAGTTTCCCCGTTCTCAATTTGCTGATAGCTGCCAGTCAATTTTCAGCTGGAAAAGGAGGAAAGAAAAAGGGATTTCAGAAATCCCTCCTATTTTTCTCACTATTAAAGCTCTATTTCAAAAGACATGATGAATTTGGCTGCATGGTTTGTCAGTTTAATGGATCTTTTTTAAGCAGACAGGAATCATTAACACCTGGTATCAAGCATGAAAGCTCCACATGAGAGAAAGCCAATTCTTACTGAAGCCCTGTGGATGTGAAAATATGAGTGTGTTTTATACCATCTCATCTTTCATATTCAGGACATATGTAATCATAACCTAAGCAGTGCCATACACAAATATTATTCTTGAGTTTTCTGTGTTTGCATTTCTC
The DNA here is from genome assembly GCA_013397795.1 of Orthonyx spaldingii. Lineage (NCBI taxonomy): Eukaryota > Metazoa > Chordata > Aves > Passeriformes > Orthonychidae > Orthonyx > Orthonyx spaldingii. The sequence goes on along the minus strand of VZTJ01001485.1, from coordinate 428,109 downwards.
ATTAGCAGAATGAGACAACAATTTTCAGAGTCCCTGTGTTATTTTTCCTCAGCTTTTGGATGCAAACACTGAGATACCCCATGGCACTCAAAGAATCAAGACCTCAGGGTAAATTTACATTAAAACTGCATGTGCCAGATACCTAGCATGATGGCAAGATTGCTGGCAGCTTCAGGGAGTCAGGATTTTACTTGAGATGACTCAGGCTAGTCTGGGCATGTGAAGATAATTAATTGGCACTTCAGAAAAAAAAATTATCTTTGAAAAAATCAAAGAGAGACAGAATTAGCACTGAGAATATTTTCTAACCCATTTCCCCATTTTTCTTATGAGAATTCTTCACAGTAGATAAAAAGCTTTTAATGTGAAGAAAACATACAACAACTGCTTAGATTGTCAAATTTAACCTTGGCTCTTTAGCAACTCCATATTCATTTTTATTGTATTTTTCATACAATTTATGCAGTATCATTTTCCATTTGTATTACTCTTCTATTTGATCAGGTGCTGAACTTTCTGTGAACCATGCTTTTCCACTATAAATCAAACCTTTCTTTTTTTTAAAAGAGTTAATTATACTTATCCCAGTTCACAGGTGTGACAGGTACATTCAGCTACTGAATTCTGTTATGACAACAATCTATGCAAAATCTTGGAGAGGAGGATTCAAGAACTTAAGCAAAGTTTTAATTTACTTGACCACCAAGTGGAGAAATCTTTCAGATCCCTTGTCATAATCTGAACCCCAGTTCCTTACTCCCACCCTTTAACAGGTCACCTGTCTATCCCATCAGAGTAAGCAAGCTCATTCCCCTTCTGCTGAGTACAGCTTAGACTAGATAGAGAATACATCCAAAGTTACTTGATTTTTTTTAAGCAGAAAACTACACTCTTACCCAAAAATAATTGTGGTGGGAATTTTAGGTCCCATTTGTTCCTCATTCCTCTCTCAATTGCCATATGCAGCAATGCTTGCACACATGGTTTTCCCTTTTGGTTCATTTAATGTAGATTTTTTTGTCTGGAGATCAGATCTTGGTTGGGGCATTGTGCAGGTAATGAATGCAGCAAGGTCAGGCTCCAGTTGATGAGCTCTGTGGTGTTCAGGGCTTCTTTAGCAGCAATGGCACAACATCTCCATCAACAGAGATGGACAGATGCATCTCAGTTAAGGGTTGAAGCAGTGACAGTTTACCACAAGAAGGGATTTAACCTGCTGTTGTGTTCCACTGAGGGAAAACTCTGAGGAGTTCTTTTAGAATTGGATGGCCAGGAATGAAATTAAGCCAAATGAGGCAA
>VZTJ01001485.1:361059-426755 GCA_013397795.1 Orthonyx spaldingii | reverse complement strand
AAAAAAAAAAAAAAAGGAGTTGCCCAAAGGAAAGATGTCTGGAAAAGGGAAAAGGACTTAATGAACCTCTGCAGCTCCCAGGAGGCGATGGCTGACCAGACACGTGGTGAGTGGGCACTCAGACTGGAGGTGCAGGACCCTGGGCAGGGTCGCAGCAAGGATAGGGGCAGCGGGCTGGATCGGAGCAGCAGGGTTGGACACAGGTCAGGTGTCCAACAGGTCGCTCAGGCAAGGATGCGGTGGCAAAGTGGCAAGGCAGCAGCCAGGGACACAGGGAGACAGGACAAGTGCGAGGGCAGGAGAGCCAAAAGGCAGGCTGGGGCCACATCGAAGGAGGAAGCTAGCGACCCAGCGAACAGCAGCTAACAGCAGCAAGCCCCAATGAGCAACCCACCAGCTCGTGACACAGTTTTTAAACCCCCAGTCCCTCCCAAAGTCTGCCTGCTGACAGGAGAACATTGGTCCAGTCCAACCCTTCTCTGCCGTTCATGGGTGGAGACCTTTCTCCACCTGGTTGGAGAAGCCCCTCCGCAGTGTCTCCTACTGCCTGCCTCATGTGAGGGGTTGCCAGGCAAAGCCTCCCCTGAGACGAGGCTTCCCCCACTCCTGACCGCCTCCTGCAAGCAACATCTGTACACTCCCTCCTCCACATGCCTCTGACAACCACGGTTGAGGCAAATCAGAACAAAATTGGGTCCTTACAGCTGCAGATAAGCAAAAGCACATATATGCCCAGAAACGTTTCAGCAGTGACTGGCAGTCAATCATTCACACTGTCATAGCAGCTTAGCGTTGAAATGCAGCCTGTGGATCCTACAGGGAATTATTTTATTGGCATCTAAATACACATACTATGTCTTCTTGAAGTATTAAAAACTCCATCAGAAAAAGCACTTGCTTGGAGTACTGCCAGCGTGCTTCAGCAGTTTGTACTAGTGCAGCTCCATATGTTATTCCCACATTTCAATAGAGAGGAGCGTTCTAGTGCTGAGGTCAGCCTCTGTTTTTACTTTGAAAACAAAGTTCCTATTTTCCACATTCACAATCTATTCTTCAGAGACGCTGTCTATTCAAGTATAGTAATTTTATCATGTTTTGTGATATTTAGTAAGGAGATTAAGAAGCCAGTGTATGGCAGATGGATGCAGTGTGTGGGCTTGATGAGGGTATTTCTGACTTGCCTCTTCTAGACTTTAAAATTTTGTGCAAAACAACTACCATGCCATAAATATGCCTTGTTCCCCCTCCCCACATTTGTGAGGAGGTACAGTTTTTACCCAGATCCTGAGAAGTTCAATCTCCAGAACAACAAAAAGTACTGACATGGATTTCTAAGCACATTTCAAACTCATGCTTCACATATAATTACAAACAGCAAACAGCTCGACCGCCTCTGTGCATAATGCACCAGTTCCAGCATTTTTTCATCCCTTCCACCTTTAATCTAGTCCAAAGATTAAGAGAGGAGGTTTTCCTATCAAATGTTTCTACTCTTATCATAGGTTCTTTTACAACAAAATGGACACTAACCTCAGAGTTTTATTCTTCATTGTTAACACCTTGCTTGCACTTCAAAGAGGAGAGTTGAGAGGACTCTGTAAGAGAGCACAATAGGAGGGTTCTTGCCTTAAAATAAATGGATATAATCAGTATTGTTCACACTTTTCTAGAGGCTCCAGGGCCCTAACTGTCCCCTCACAGGGGATAGCAGCAGAGAGGGATTCAATGGGATAAAAGACTCCTCTTTCTCACACACACACACACAGAGAGAGAGAGAGAGAGAGATGAAATTTGGAGCTAATATACAGAGTAGAAAACATATCTAGTCAGCTGACTCTATAGCTAAAGCAAATCCTTTCCACTGCATAACCTGTCCCATGCTGAAGTGCCCTTCCCTTTGAGTATGCAACCCTGAACATATAGATATCTCCTTTACTGGGCACCGATCTGCTGAATCAAAATACAAATTGCACTTGAGTTAAAACAGCCCACCAAGTTAACTGTGGTCATTTTCAAGTAGCACAACACCTCCCTGTAAAAGGTGTTCCTGTGGTAAACAGAAGGCTTGAAGAGAGGGAGTACAGAAAGATGTTGCACAGTAAATCAGGTGAACACTTACTGCAGAATAGGTCAAAATACCACAGAAATTTAAGTTGGGGGAAACTTGAGCTGCTTCTGTATCAATTTCTCTTCAGGTTCCACAATGTAGGCTTTTATTTATTCTTAATTTAAACAACAAATAAATGTTTACTTGGACAGGAGTATAGGTTAAGCAGAGGGATTATGTTATTCATATGAGTACACTTTTTATTAATAATTATCTTCAATTTATAAAACCATTTCAGAGAAACTAGGGAAAATAGCCAATTCAGCTTTCTGAAAACAACGTGTATTTAAAGGCCTCTCCTCAGACATGACAGCAATGAATCTGCTACATAAGGGATATATTGCCATTAATTGTTGCTTTATTTTAGTTTTTGGTCTTTATTTCTCACTCTTTTTTTTGCTACCTGAAAGCACACGCTCTATAATAAAGTCTGAACTAAAGTAGGAGCCATTCCCAATTGAATTTCTTCTTACTTTCCATGTTTTTTCATGTCCCTTTACAGGGGGCAGTGAATGCCCAAGTCTCAGTGAAACTTCATGAATAACGTAGAATTCACTCTTTGATCCGGATACCCATCATTATCCCAGATAGCTCAACTAAACCTGCACCAAACAAAGCAGCTTAATCCAGAACTTTTCACTGTCCTGCCTGCCCCTCAGGCTATGCCAGTTCTGCACATTGGAGGAAGAGGACATGACCAGCCAGCTGAGCCAGCTTTGTGTGTCCACAGCAGTGCACAGACAAGCAGGAATCTTGGTGAGGAGACAGCAGTTCTCAGATTGTCTTTTGGCATTGGTGCCATTCCTGCTTCCCACCAGAGCAGAGTCAACTCAGAGTCCAAAGACAGGAATTTCTATATTTTGCTAAGCAGAGCAAGAATGAGCAATTCATTAAAATAGGAACCACTCTATTAGAGATAATTAGGGAGTAATTTCACTGATTCTCCTCTTCCACTGGTCTTCCCCTTCCAAATGGGAAAGGCTTCATTGCTCTTTTATCGTGAAGGGAGAATACAAGAGGCTCTAACCCAGAAGTTACAACAAAACCCATAACCAGAGCAGGGAGCTTATTGAAGTGCTCTCCTCTTTGTAGGGACAGCCTTGCTATTCTTCACAGAATGGAGGATAGCACCGTGCTTCATGGTGTAAAAGACTGAAAGGTCAAAGTAGTAAAGAATTTTATTTTCTGTAATGTATTTCTCATTATATTTCTAATATTGCTTCTCTTGACGAGAGCTGTTATGAACACACTGGGCAACAAAACAGAAATTCTGCCTCCTGACAATTGTTCCGTCAGAAAACTGGAAATGCAAAGCAATACTCTGAGTCACATCCGTCTTCCCAACTCTGCCTTCATCTCCCCATGAAGGGTACAAAAACCTATTTTTCTGTAAGTGTTCCCTTTCCTCTTGGCTTCTGCATGGCAGCCATATATTTGGCAACCTATGTAAATTTCAGGGATCCTATTACATACACTCATTTATTTTCATCTTACGAGCTTATTCTACCTTATCTATCCAGATATGCAAAATCCACTGCTATAAACTTCAGGATCTCCTAATAAGTGAATCCATCTTGGGGTAAAAGATTCATACATTTTTATTTCTACTTGCAGGACCTTGCATTTAATTCCTCTTCTTCCTTTCTGGTAATTAATGACTTGGGAGTGTGGAGAGCAAAGGGAAAGGTGAGGAGAAAAGCCAGGAATTGTGCCAACCTCAGGTTTGAAAAAGTAGTGTCCTTCACTATTTTGGCAGCAAAATTTCTCATTAGTTGTTTTGCATTCCTTAACTGCAGCTGTTACTACACTTGTTTTGAAATTGTCAGAGTATGCAAAAGCAATTCCAAAGCTAAAAAGCAGGAATGGTTCCACTTCTGTGTCCTGGATTTTCATGTGTCTGTTGGCAGTTTATGTAATTGAAGAAGCAGATTCATAGCTCGGCACCACAAAATACATAATGAGGTGTAACTACTAAAGTTTACTGGGTTAAATGGAAACCTGCAGCTATTTTGTTCAGAAAATAAGACCTGAAATTAAAAATTTAAAAAAAAAAAAAAAAAAGAAAATCTGGGAACAAAACCAAATATGCATTGGTTTGTTTCTTCCCTGAGAATAAATGTCCAGATACTTAACTATCACCCAGAGAGTGAAATTTTGGTACACCAGGGAGTGTGCAACTGTGAATGAAGGAACTTCTGGTTCCTTCCTCTGCAACTTGCTGACAGGCTACTCTATATTTTAACAGAGTAGGGATGATGTGCCCTTGTCTTTGTTCAGGAATGAAAAGGGCCAGCCATATCTACATGACGATATCCATCACATTGAGAAAAGGATGCTTTTTTCCTTGGGACAAGACAGATGTGCAGTTGAAACCCCTCAGTTATCACAACATCCTTCTTACCAAGGTGCCAGCTGAACCAGTCAGATTTGCACAGTAGCCTGATAACATGAAGTGCAGCACGTCTCTGGTATTTGAAATTAAGTCTTTACAGTCATGCTCAGTACTTAACTTCCTCTGCATGGCTTTTCTGCTTCCATGCTCCTCTTCTGAGCTCAAACTATAGAGATTTATTTGCATTCAGGTCTTCTCAGTATACTCTTGGTTGTTTTTTCTGTTTGTCAGAAGGATAATTTCATCTGCCATCCTGAAGAGCAAACATTAGAAATAAATTACATGTTTAAATGTGTCAGTTAAATTATAATGCTCAATTAGACAGCTAATTATGTTGAAAATGCAGTTGTGTGCATAAATTGATGACCACGCCCCCAGCCTGCCTGGCTGCTTCCATTCATATATTGTCCATTTGTAAGTTTTATATTTCATATATCACCTGCTTGAAGGTTTATCTAAGTGCAGTCAGACAGACACTGGTTTACTGTTAGTTCATGTTAAAATATAATTTCAAATACAATTCAACCTTTGCACTGAGTTTTGCTTACTGCTATCAGAAATTTAGTGTAAGTAGGATTTGTGGACCAGATTCTCAGACTTCTCAAAGTCATATTCCCAAAGTGCTTTTCTTCTGTTTATGATGTCTCATTTTCCAGGATGCTTTTTAATCCCTCTCACTGGATCACTTTACAAGGAAAAACTAAATTTCTTTTAAATTTACATGTACATGTGAATTTTAAAGACCTTTTCAGTTGATAGAGAAGCAGTACCTGAAACCAGAAATGACACAGTTACATTTAAAAAACACAGTCTTAGAATTGTCACTGAATTCTTTAATACTAGTTAGGACCTGGAAATCAACTAGGAAAAAGGAAGAGTCTGTCAGCATGAACTCATAGGTTTCATTTAAGAGTGATATCTTGGTATGACAAAATACTTAATTCATGACATATCATCTCACAATCGTCACACAAAATAGATCTTTTCATATATACTTTCCATGTTTTACCCTTCATTCCGTTTCTATAGGTTTACCGGCAACCAATCTGACTGAAGCACTTATACACAGAAAAAGCCCAACCTCTCATAATTGATGAGATCTGAGAAAAGATAAATTATTTTGGTGGTGTTTTCAGACAGCTACATATTTCATTTCTCACAATATGAAAGGAATCGACAACATGAAAGTTCATTAGTATCACTGTTAAAAATCTAGGCAAAATAAAGACAACATGATGGCACCAAAGAGATAAATTTCACTTGAGCTCGACATAAAATATTGTTTCAAGCAGACAGCTGTTCTCTTAAATTCTTATGCATAGATAATGCAGAAAAATTAATGGTGAAATAAAAACCCCAAACCTGACCTTTTTTTTTTCATTTCTAGGTTGTTCTTTCCTCTGAATTATGAAAGGTAGTAGTTTCATTTTACGATCTAAACCCATTGTCATACAGTTAATCCATACAGTTAGACCATATGAGCCATATGGTCTCACATTATTAGTGTTCTCAGTCAGTCCACATAACCTGGTAATATATTTAAGATCCCTCCCAGTAAAGAAAAACGTAAATAATCCTGTGTCTGTAGCTCTGGGCATATATGGTAGTAAAATCAAGCTCCTCAAGACAACCAAAATTAATATGGATAAGTACTGATAATAACAATGTATGAACCTACTCCAACTTTGACAATGTAAGAGTCAAAATGATTGATTGTATTCCGCCTTCTTTTATTTTTTTTTTTAATTTGTTACCGCTATAGTCATTCAAGAGTGAAAGCCTTCAGCATCAAGTTCTGCTTTGTCCTTTCAGGACTTTTAGTAACTCCTCTGGACTACCTTAACAGCAGAAATCAGGGAATTGCAGGGTATGGTTTTTTGGCATACACTACAAATTATTAAATTCCACTTTGAAAATAAAAATTCTGTTCAAGTCTCTTTACAAAAATGGTATTAAAATCCACACATCAATTTCTGACATGTCATTTTGAACCAGTAGTCCTGGAACGGACTACTTGAAATATATAGAAGCAGGGTTAGTAGTATTTATCACTTGGTCCAAGTCTCTAAGCAGTGCCGGTCTGCCAGCCTAGAGAGTCAGAGAGTGACACTGAGAGGGGCTAGAAACTGCTCAGAGGTTTTTAAAGGTTCTTGTGACTGTCACTAAGCTCGCTGCTTCACAACAGATTGAAAAATGTGAGAGGTTTTCCAGCTGAGGTCACGTGTATCTTAGAGAGGATTAACATGAACAGCCAACTAACAAATGCCAGGTTTTTTTCTTTCCATTTTTTTAATCCTCCTTTCTTTCTATCCTGTAATAAACCTTTTTTTTTTTTTTTTCCACTTTTTTTGCCTTCTATTCCATATATTTTCCCCCTTTTGGCATAGCACATAAAGGAAGCTGCAAGTCATTTAATAGATGCATCTAGCACAACAAAATTCTATGCTGTTCTGTGCTATAGACTCTGAGGATGCAGACTGCAAAGTGAATCTCACTCTAAGCAGAGAGTATTACATCACATAACCACTGAAATTGTTCAGGATCTCAACTGCTCGTTTACACATTTCAGTTGTGTCATGCTTATCTCTCCATTCTCGACTATCCCCACTCTGTATATCAACAAAACCCGTTCAGTCTTAAAAACACCTTTGGCTTATCATCCAAAGTCTTTGCAGACAGAAATAAAATAGAAATGCTTTGGCTGAATCACACTAAAAGGCAGCTTTTAAAGTGACACCCTCTGTCAAGGCAGAACACAGCACCTTTGTGTAGCTTCATCCCATCAGCTGGCCAGCTTTCATCTACATCTCCAAAACATTAAAGGCATCACAATTTGGCCCAGTTCTACCATTCTTGTTCACACACAGTAGGTTGGCTGAGTATGGCAAGAAAATCAGAGAAACAAACGTTCTAACTAGCAGATGTCACCATTTTTGCAGATCTGAGTAGTTTAATCAATTGTCTCATGCTTATTCATGTTGAAGCCTTTCCATGATAACCTGGTGTTCTCTTGGTGCACTCTCAACTAAAAGCTAAGATAAGTAAAAAGTACCAAGGCTTACTTTTTGGTGGAAGAAAGTGAGACAGGAGGTTAATACTGAGCTGGTGTTGTTCATCTTTCTCTTCTAGGATCATTTCTTTTCATAACAAAGACATCATTTCTGGTTCCCTCATTAACTGCTGTAAGCTAGCTTAATGTCATCATAGTATTCTCATCATAGCAGTTCTTCAAAGCCTGGAAAATTGAATTCCCCAACAAACACCATCCACCTATAGGACACGGGCTTGACTCCAGCTGCAGTCCCAGGAATTCTTCACATAAAAATTGCATCTGAATTATCCCTATTTTAATTGCCAGAACACACCTGCACCGTGAATTTGCATAACTCCTTTTGAGACATACTTAACGTTGGAGAAAATAAAACAAAAAAAATATATTTTCTTTATTTCAGCTTAAAATATCTTTTATTTTAAACCGTCCACTCATATTAAAACTCTACCTTGTCCTGCTCTTTAATTTGCTTCCTTTCAGTTTAGAGGGAAGTTTTCTTAGATGTAATTTCCAACCACTTTAAGGAAACATATGAAAAAAGAAAGAGGAAAGAAAACCCAAATCTTCACCAATATCCATCACAGGACGTTTTCCCCTCATTAACATTGTTGAACATCATTCACAATGCAATTTGGCATCTGTATGCACTTAAACCATGACTATCTCAACATTTCCTTTTTAAATTCCTCAGGAAGTAGTGGTCAAGCTTAAACGCTAAAGAAGAGGAAGATAAATTTCTGGATGGGACCTCTGAGAGATAGATTATAGCACATTTCGCTATTACATTAAGTTTTCTCCAGGTGGTAAAAAAAATGCTAAAGGTAAAGGAGACCTCTGTTCATTTAGGTCAGAAAACTTTGTACTGCTTAAATATTTCAAACTAATTCATCAAGGAAAACCTTGAACAAGTAATATCTCACTCCTCTTAATAAAACTCTCTCAAAACACAAAGTTTGGCTGAACCAATCTGAGCTGTAGACAGGAAGAAGTGGTACATTAGTACAGTGAGAGACTGACCTCACTATACTTGTAAGTCAACAGGTTAATGCTTCAGTACAGTACTTTCCTCTCTTGTCCTTCTCTCTGCAAGTGAACTTTATATGGACCAATTCTGTTCTCAGATCAGGCTCCAAAAATTTGGATGTCATAATAAAATAAACAGTATTTTCTCTACTGCTTTAAATTAAATTGTTTCATTTCTTATAACTAATACATTCTTCATTCAATTCCTTACACCAGAGAATCTATCTATTCAGACCCTCATGAGCACAAAATATCCTTCAAGAGATACTTGTTGGCTGTGCTTAAAGCTTATTCCTCCTTATTCAGGTAGAGTTTTCTACACATAAGAAGCACAATTTCAGCAGATTATCAGCCATGAGCTTTTTCAATATATATCCAATAGCAAATTAATCAACAACAACAAAAAAAATCAGATTTTATGGATCAAAGTAAATTTAGCAGTTCCTCATTTTGAAGCTAAGATGTTTGTACATTTAAATAGCTAAATCTGCTATTACTCCTAATATGTGGGTAAGAAAAATTCAGCTTTATGTTCTCTTGCAAGGAGGCAGGGATGAAGGTCCATAAGCAGCTTCTTTCGTCCAGTCGTTCAAAGGAATGTGCACTGGCTACATGACAATCTCTGTCATGAAGCATGAAGAAAATGCTGAACCTGGTGATGTAAACCACTTCCTCTGCAAAAGTGACTCTACCAGCTGGCAGAAGTAACCAGGAACACCATAAATTTATTTACCATGCCACACAAGCTGCACGGAAGAAAAGGGAAGCAATCACTATGTTTGTGTTCTGCACAGCAGTGCAGAAAGAAATGCCTGTATGAGTCTATGTGATTTAACTATGCTTACTCCAAAATCTCATTCAGTGAAACACACATTGACTAATTTCAGCACATAGCTGCAGAGACACTGATGGCACTGATCATTGATTTTACATGACTATCAAGCAATTGATTTTGGCTTGAATAGAAAGCAGTCCACCCTGCTTTGTCTGTTGGCTTCAGTTATGCCCATTATCAACAAGTAAGTTGCTCATATTGCTTTTCTCATAAATTTCATCATAATCTTGTGCTTGTGGCATCATTTTTGTTGTGAAAATCATTACATCTCAGTGAATTTCAAATGGCAAAAGAGGCTTCTTTTAGATTACATGTCAAGTTTTCTAGTGCAAAATTGTTGCAATTTTCTCAAAACCTCCCTAATGTGAGTAACAAGCAAAAGGGAATTTTTCACTCTGCTTGTAAAATGAGGAAAACAACTATTAGCCTCCAAATTACTGTGGATCATAGGAGGATCCTTCAGCTTCTCTGTCCACCACCTGCCACATCCTCTTTCTTATATTTACAGCCAACATCTCCAGTCCCATTGCCTGCCTAGTGACTCCTATGCTTAACTTTATTTCATTAGGTAATACCATATATTTTAGTATTATTAAGAATCATTGAATCATTTAGGTTGGAAAAGGCCTCTAAGGTCACTAGTCCAACAACCCAGCACTGCCATCTTCATTTCTAAACCATGTCACTAAGTGCCACACCTAGATGTTTTTTGAACACTTCCAGGGATGGTAACTTCACCGCTTCCCTGGGCAGCCAATGCTTCCTGTAATGTCTCCTAATGTCCAATCTAAACCTCCCCTGGTGCAACTTGAGGCCATTTCTTCTTGTCCTATCACTTGTTACCCAGGAGAAAAAAACAACTTCCACCTGGCTACAACTTTCCATTCCTCTCCCCTGAGCCTCCTTTTCTCCAGACTGAACATCCCCACTTCCCTCAGCCACTCCTCAACCATCATGTGCTCCAGATGCTTCCCCAGCTTCCCTGGGGATGCTCCAGGACCTCAATGTCTTTCTTGAGGCAAAGGGCCCAGAACTGAACACAAAATTTGAGGCTGCAAAGCCTTTAAGGCAGGGATTGGGTCTTTAATTTACAAGTATAAACCAATCAACACAACATAAATTCCTCAGACTGCTCTGTGCACAGGCACACACAGGCATCTTCTCATCCCGGTATACACGTTCCTGTGCCTGCTCCAGTGCAAGTGTCCATCCAGCTGTTCACTGATTTGGCAGACATCTCTCCCATCTATAATATAAACACACCAACAAGATTTGCTCAGTTCTCAAAACTCAGCCTGACCCGAGGTTATGAAACATAAAAGCCACAAATTTTCTTGTCCAGCTCTACTGATGGACCAGAACCAGACTTCTTTGTAACATGCGAAGCTGACCAAGACCACCACTTCTTCACTAAAATTGGTGCAATCTGCTGTGTAAAGAGTGGTGACCACTAAACCCTGCATTACTTTCTGTCTTTTCCCTCAAATATTTTGCAGAAGGGGATCTTTAGACCACTGTGCTTCCTGTACATTTGAGAGGAACTACTGTTCTTTTTGAGATGACGTTGTCCATACAACAATGTTTTCAATTACAACCACACCCACTGGCAGTGGAGAGAAGAACAAATCAGCCCAAGTATGGCTAGCAAAATCCCCACTGTAGAAAGAGATTCACTAAGAGCCGAGTACTTTTGCAGGCTTAGGGTATGTCATTTGTCATTTTTTGTACTATGCAAATACTCAGCGCCTCTACTAGACAACATCTTCACCTGCACCATGTTAACATCATGACATATGCCAACTTATGGTACCTTAGCCATTCCAGTGCTGGCAAGGTCAGCAGGAATGCTCAGCAACTCCAGCTTTTTTTTTTTTTTCATTTACATCATTTGTACAAGAAATAGAAACCCTGCCTGGAGAAAATGGATTCATTACAATACTTCTCCTTCAGCCAGAGGTTAGACTAGGCTCATAAAAAGACGCAGAACATGTAGAGTGTGCTCCAAGAACTGTCTCATTTTCAACCTTTGCCCTGTTCTGAGTTAATATGAAAACTAGGAGTGATTAATTTTTTAAAATTTGGAAAAGATGGTGCCTAAGGCATCTCTAATCAACTCACTGGTGAAGCACATATAATTCTGCTGAGTCCTACATAGCAAACAAGTTATGTAGAATTTTAATATAGCAATTATCATCTGCCAATTCAAGATAATGACTAGCTAACGACCCATTTAAGATGCATGTGTAAGAGCATCAATGAGGGGGATATATTGCAAGCTACAGGAGAAGAGGCAGCAGAATGAGGTGTTTGCCAGATGAACCACCGCTTAATGCTTCAAGGAGGATGAAAATAGAGTGTATCCGCTACAAAGCTTCAGCATCAGATAATAGCGGCACAAGAAAAACAAGAAAAAGAACTACCAACATAAGAAATCCTAGCCTTAAAGTGAATCCAGTAGTCTGACAAATAGACTGACATGGTGTGGTGGTTATACATAGTCTGTTTCTTTGTGTGTGGCGGGGAAAAAAGAAGGGAGGAGCCACAGAGAGGGCTTTTGTGAGAGGCCATTAGAAGCTTCTGCCATGCCTGACAGGACCAATCCTGTCGGGCTCTGGGGATGGACGTGCTGCTGACTCAATTAGTAACACCTCTATAATCATATATTTAAGAGCATTTGAAACAAAGGGAAGAGGAGAGATTGTGACGGCTGCTCCCGTCCACCCTGGGGATGCGGCCACGTGGCCAGGGCCACATGGCGGGGGCCATGCAGCTGGTGCCGGGGCCGCTGGCATTCCTGGTGCGGCAGACTGCCACAGCCATCAGTGTCCCCATGCCCCACAGGAGAGGGGCGACAGCGAGACTTGGAGCCGCCGGAGCCACCGAACCGCGGAAAACCCAAAGGTGCTGAGCCGCGGAAAAGCCCAAAGCCACCCACGCCACGGGGTGCGTGGAGCCACCAGGCCATGGGAGAAGTGGAGCCGCTGGGCCAAGAGTGGAAGCATGACAAGTGATTCCCCGGTGTGGAACTCAAACGAGATCGGCTTTTCAGTGCTGCAAAATCCCACAGAAGTCTTTGAACTGGTAAAACTTGTTAAAAGTGGTGTTTGCAGGCAACAGGTTTTTTCTTTTGTTTTCCTTTTGGTCAGAGAAGAGGAAGAAGTGAGAGCACGTGAGAAAGACAACATGGCAGACACCAGGGCTGGTAGTTAGAGAGCAGGAGGAAGTGTTTTAAATGTTGAAGCCGGGTTCCTTCTGCGGGCTGTGGTGAGGACTAGAGTGAGACAGGCTGGCCCCCTGCAACCCATAGAGTCCACAAGAAATACAGAAATCCACTCGTGACCCATGAAAGGGATATGCATGCTGGAGTGACATGGGTGCTAAAAATAACTGTTGAAAACCTGTACTTTGTGGACAAGCGACTTGTGTGCTGCAGTCCTGGGAAAACTGCTGCACACGAGGTTGGAGTCACGCAGGGGGAGGGAAGCTTGCACAGAACTGTTCCCTGTGAGAAGGACCCCATGGCACAACGGAGAGAATCTCCTCCATGCTTTGTATGCCTGTGTGTTCAGTGAGAAAGATGGAAAAGTTGGGCAGAGAGGGGGAAAAAAGGTGTTTTAAAAACTTATTTTACTGCTTATTATCCTCTTTTAATCCTGCTAATAAATTTACCTTATAGTTTTAAACTGAGCCTTGTTCTCGCCTTAAAATATTTCTCCCACAATTCTTATTCTCAACTCATGAGCCCCTTGAGTGATTTTCGTGAGTTATTTTAAAACCACAACACATGGGCATATCTTTGGGCAGAGAAAACATTAATAACAAAAGAAACAAACACAGGGAAAAGTGGAAAGGAGTCTTTTGAAGGGCATGAATAATTCAGGAAAAAGAGGAACTTGAAAACATGTAATCATTTTCCTTTCCTCTACTTGTCTTTCTGACCTGTCTCTTAGCTCCTCTGGTTTTCAGACATATCCATGTAATCCTTCTGGACCATAAAAGGCTCTCACAACAAAAGGTGATGTCCTTTCTCTGCTTATCTATCATTACAGAGCCCAGCTTTAAACCAGAGTCAGAAGTCACTGGCTGTTTTTAAGCTCCATCGCTCCAGGTAAAGCTTTTCCCATGTTTGCTAACTATCAGTGGAAGCAATTGTGTGTACTCTAGTGAATTGCAAGACGTTGTGCTAGATCAAATCTATGGCAAGCTTCTCTCTAGCTACACAGAAGTATCACTATGTATTATTATAACAAAGTGATGGACAAAATTTGGCAAAGTCTTTTCTAAGGGGAAAAAAATGCAAGAAGCTACCTTTGGTGGCAAAGGAAAACCCAACACACAATTACTCATAAAAGCCTGGCAAAACATAATTTGCTCATAGTTGGGACTAGTGGACCATGGGAACATAACAGGAATCACAGAAGAAGCAACTGATTGCTGCATGCCTGTGCCCCAGCCAAGAGAGCAGCTTTGAAAAACAGTCCAGCTTTCTAATGAGTTTCACAACAGCACATAGATGTATTCAGAAAAACAAGAGGTGACAGTGAGAAATGTTGTAATGTATCAGAAAACTGCAGGGTTTTCACGTAGGGGGTAGATGCTGAGATAAATTTGTTGCAGTGAATCCTTTCTTTATTCTTCTTAGAGTATGAACCAAACGTCCACAAAATTCTATCCAAACTTTCAATCCCTGATATTTTATATAGGATATATACATATATGTAAAAACACAACACCATACTACTTAAGATTAGCAGGATGACAACCACTGAACCTGTAGACAGCATGAAAATTTCTACATAAGAATTTTCACTAGGAATTTCTGAATAATTTCTGGTTAAGTGAGAAATGGTGCAAAACAAGAAAATTGAACAGAAGTAGTACAAATCACAAGAAAAAACAAATTTCGAAGTCAAAGTAGCATTAAAGCATGGGGCAATCACACACTAACAGAAGCTGAGACAACTTAGCACCTTACTCAAGTTTTTACCGAATGACTTTGCAGAAGAGATCTTCTCCTTAAAGCTTGGCTTGTCCTGTGTTTAAGGTCTACTTTAAAACCAACACATGGAACAGGCCAGCGGTGGAAGTCTACAATCCAATGCATACTTTGTGTACTGCTCCTCTGCTGAAAACTCTCTATATGAGTAAGTGTTGGAAATTGACATTTTGTAAGGTTGGAGCACAACATGATACATTCCTCACTTTCCCATGATAAATGCCTCATATTTGGGTCCTCTTTCTGGAAATTGCCTATCACTGCATGTCAGGTCAAGAAGATTTGTGGTCCAAGAGGAAGCATTTCTACCTGTCCCAGCTTTGCTGTTGGCAGTTCTTTGTCCAATTTTTACTGTATATTTTTCCAAATATGGCTTGACTTATATTACAAATAGCCTTCCTTGGGCTCCAGGCAGAAGAGCTCATGAGATCCTAACACATCCCACATCCAGTGGGCTTTCACAAATTATTCGTATCTACACACTTCCTCCTATCTACCAACTAAGCATCACCAGACACACTAAAGAAAGACACATTAAAGTGGAAAAGTTTAATTGTAGCACATGAAATCCAGGCTCAGTGATACTCTGTTGTTCTGCAGTGGCTTTCTTTTACTGCTGGTTCTTTGTATTTTATTTGTTTTGGTCCACACAAGAGAAAAAAGTCCTTTCCTGCATCAAATTTATTCTGAATAGATCCATAGAAATTTGTGGGGACTTAGCATCTCCCAATCTGCAATCAGACTTAGGCACCAAAGTCAGGATTTATAAAGCTGGTGGCAAAATTTATGGTAGCACTTAAAAATGACAGAGTTTAATTAAAGTAAGAGATGCTAGGGTGGATTTTCTTTTCCCCTTATTATATTTTCATGACCAGGCTGTTGTGGTAATTGAGGATTCATCTTCTTATGACCTTGATCATAATTATTTTTCTTTGTTTATTGTTCAAACCGAGTTTTGTTTCCATCTTTCAGTTCATTTTACAGATTTTGATCTTACTAGCAGCCTGTAGAGCCTTGTTTCATTCTTCTACATGTTGGGACAAAAGAAGAGAACTAATTAAAAAGAAAAACTGGGGAGTACAAAGAAGGTTCAAGATGGGAGAGTTGGGAGGGGTGGAAGCAGCACAACAACAATAATTGCCATTAAACACAAACTTCATCAGCAAGCAGAGTTATTGAGGTATTATTCCAAGCTGCATTCTCTTACCCCAGTAGTTCTGCCTTTCCTTACCCAGTCTGGAAGAGAGTTTCTAATTGTATTTTCTCGAGGCACTTGCAGATCTAAATATCCTGGGTAATAACTTTAGGTCACATTATGCCCAACAGGAATCCTCACATTACAAATTTGTCTAAAACCAGAAATTATTTATGCCACACACTCCCCTCCTTCCCCCACTTTAACTGAAAAATTTCACCCAGTTTTACAGAGTCTTATGAGACTAAATGCTTATGTCCAAAGAGGGGAAAATTATGTTGTAACCAGGGAAGCAATAGATTTGCTGGTTTTACTTGACTATGATACAATTAATATGAAAACTGGCATAAATTTATGCATTATTTCTCTGAAAATAAAATTGGGTTATTTGCTTTGACTGCAGAAAGGCACAAATGACCATGTTGGCCATGCACCTAAACCCCTCTGTGGCAGACAGTTGCTCTTGGCCAGGACTTAACTATTGTATAGTTATAAGGTAACTTATGTCCTTTTTTCTGTACCATAGCTTTTGCATTTTTATCAGCTGTACCAGCTGTCATTTTTTAAGACAGATTTTATACAACATGGAACCAAAGAGGCACCCAGTTAAACAACTTCTCAAAACATTGTTGCAATGTTTTCATATTTGTTCACATATACTTATCCTAAGAAAAGCCATAGAACAATTTAAAGAGTACATAATCCCTCTTTATGAACTGAAAACCAATACAATATGACTATCTTCTATTTATTACGGAAATTATGAGTTCTGATTTTGAAGTAGGCTACATTTAAAACGTGTCAGCCAAGGTATTCTTCCCCTATAATGGTGGTAGCAAAATTGTCAGCCCCAAATTTGGCCTTGCTGATGTTTTAAAACTTTTTTTAAAGTGCTAGCAGACATAAAGTACTATCAGTAAGGGAAGATCAGTGCCTGTCATACTAAAGATCCTAATAAAGCAGAAGGGCCAAGAGGTCACAGTTAAATTCTCACTGCTTTAAGAGAAATTCCTGTGCCTAGACACTGATGTCTCACCTATTTGCCATGTTTTCAGGTAGCTTTCTGCCTCAGCTGGATGTTCCAGCTGGGAATGGATATCCCAGAGATCCTGTATCACATTTGTCAACCATATATAGGGTTTTTATGCAGGTATAGGTGTCTACTGCATTTAAGTACCTGATTCACTTCTATTTTATCTCTTTCACTGCCTGTAAATTGTAAGCTTGTAAAAACATTCATTGTGGCAGTACTACTCCTGATACTGCATCATCACAGTCCATTGACACTGGGACACTCAATATTTTGTCTTAGAAAAATATGAGATTTTCTCCTCTTGCCCTTGGATAATGCAACATACCAAAAAGGCAGCAGATCTCAGCAGATTTCCATCTGAGACTGCCCTTTAGGTCGAGTTTATTTGTTCCTCAAGTTTATGTAGCTAATGGACAAGACTGGGACAGATCTCATTGCAACTTGCTTCAGAACAAGGCGCAATTTAAAGAATAAGACTGCAACTTCCCTGACCATGGTCCAACTCTATCCCAACCCCAACAAAAGGGAATCCAGGCACCTGGACTAGACAGCAGCTGTGGCAAGTTCCCCCAGGCATCTGGAAAGGGGATCCATGACTCCAAGACACACTGCAGAGTTCCTCTGCAAGTTACCTACATGCCACTGCATATAACATTCAAAGTTAATTTCCTGCCCAAAATTAACCCTGACTCCTGTGTTCAGAAAAAATAAGAAGAAAGAAAGATTAGAATTTAGAAAACAGAATTATTCTCACTAACTATTGGAGTTTCGAGAGGCTCTGGCAAAAATTACCAGCAAAGACACTTACTTTGAATTACAAAGAGCATCAGTGAAATAGATTTCTTAAGCTTTCCAAATTGCTTTCATTCCATCTACACCGAAGAAATCACACAGTGCTCAACCCTACTAATTTTCAATCACAGCTAGCCAACCTTGATCCCATAGTCTCTGTCAGAGACTGAAATATTATAGTTTATGACTTAAACATTTTCATGAAGGACCTTTGCTCATTATAACAAGAACCGTGTTACAAAAGCTGCAGAAAAGGCTGCCACACTCTGAAGAGGCCCGGGACTGCTCTCTAATGAAGATAACATAAAGTAAGGACTCAGGACTGGGGACTTTCACAAAGCACAAGCCTTGGAAGGGTGATGTGTTTCCATCTAACGCCTGTCACTCTCTCCCTATCCCCCCGTCCCTCTCACACACCTCTTTCTCCGTTTTCTGTCTTTCTCTCTTTTCTCTTTCTTTCTCTTTGCCTCTTTTACTATTAAATAAAATATATCAATTTTTTGGCACCACTATCTAACCTCCTTTGGTTTTAATCACGTTTTTTGGGCATATTTTGAACCTTCACACTTCCTTCTGTTTTATACACAGAGACCTAGCTTTCTCTGCTCCTCTGGGTTTAAAACAGGATCATAACAGTCTCTTATTAATTTTTCCTTCTTACCATCCCAAGTAGAGATATTAGTTCTCCATTTTTTAACATGTCTTCATCCTATGTGATCCAGATGCCAGTGGCCAAACCGAGAACTTCTATTACAAGTATCACTTAAATTGAATGAAGGTCTTCAAACTGCTTCTATTAACAGAGAACATTTATTAGTAATGTATTTTCAGCTTGAGACCCTGCTGCTATTTTTCATCTAAGAGGCAATTCATCCTCTTAGATATTTTTTTGCCTCTTTTATTTTGGCTTCTTAGACAACTTTTACATTGCCCAGAGCCAAAAGGTCAATACACTGGAGCTGCATTATAACACAAGTAACACACCAATGCAAATTTTATTCCACGGCTGCATCCTGAAAGAGTTCCCCACAGCATTTTTCTTTAGGTGGAGCTATTTATGACCAATCCACACACACACACACACACACACACACACACTTTCAAAGAAAGCGAAGGGAAAGAGGGACCAAATATTCTTTTTAGAGAATAAGGGTATATTCAGAAATAGATATTGCAGTAATTGATATTCACTTATCTTGTAGGTGTAGATGTAACACATATGAAAATCAGGGTTAATAGTCAGGGTTTGTATCAAGTTATCTTTAATGCCATACCTTCATAGTCCATTTCTTGTATGACTGTGGGTATAAGTCTGGTTTTCCTTATGGAGAGCACAAAATTGTTTGCAGTTATAAAGCACTATTATTATACTTTACAAAATGGCAAACGAAGGGATGTCAACATTTTCAAGCAAGAATGCCGAACCCGTGAATGTTCATATTCACAGCTTTCAGCTCCTCAGGCTACTACTTCTACTGGTTTTGTGACCATTCTGAATTTCCGAAAATTATATATTTATCTGTCAGCATTTAAGTTTAGATGACTGAGCTTCAGCAAGACACATAAAGTAGAATTTATGATATTCAACTATATATTGTATCATAGGCTCTGTTAAACAGAATGCAGAGAAAAGGGCATTTTTAGGTCCATGGCCATTTGACCTTTTTCACATACCTGCCTTTAGAATGAAATCAGTTGTGCCCCAGACATTCATCCTTTTTTTTTTTCAGTCCTTGCAAATGCAGTCTAGCAGTTTATTCACATGGAGACAAACAGAGGGTCTACATTTGAGCAAATGAATCGTAGTCAAAGTGGCAAAATCCCACTGCCCCATGGAGGGCTGGGCGAAGGTTCCTGAGCTGGCAGTGACCGAGCTGTACAGAGAGACACAGAGCAAAATTAGTCTGGGACCCAGGAGTGGCAGAGTGCTGCACTCAGGACAGTAAAATCTGCTTTCCAGACAGCTCTGCTGAAGCCACCTTCACAAGGAATGCTCCTCCAGATGAAAAAAAATAGCATCTTATTCCAATTTGTTGAATATAAACAATCCAATACCATTCAGCTTCAAGCAAGACCCACTAATGCATTATTTATAGTGACTAATTGCTGCCAAAATGCTTTCAGGCATATAGTCAAGTTTCAATTATATTTTACATGTCTAGAAAAAAAAGGTTATTATTCACAATGCTAAAAAATATTCAACAACAAAAAGTAGATAAATGTTCCTTGAAATGTAGAAGTGGATTTTAAAAACCTGGTACAAAGCTTGTATTTCAGTATCTCTGGGTAGTTAAAGGTAAACAATTGTTTCATTTTTTTAAGAATCTTGACAGCTTGTTAACTTCACAGCTATAGGTCATTATACTTCATTTCTAAAATAGAGGTCTGCAATCCTACATACCTCTTTATGAAAATACAGGTTAGTTCACAAGACCTCCCATTTAAAGGTTTCAGTAAAGAATAAAAAAAAAAATCCCACCAAAAAAAGTACAACTCCAAACCTTCCTGCTATCAAGGTCCCTATAAACAAAATATTGAAAAGTAACAAATCACCCTCTAACAGTAGATAATTAAAGTCTTTCAAATGAAAAAAGGTTATTAACCTTTTGAGGAAGGAACTGCCGTTATATTTGGTTGTGATTTCAAAGGAAAACATCTTGCAATTGGTGACTTCAACAGGAAATGTTTTGCTGATCTTCTCTCTTTGGCATTTATGAGATTCATTTCTATCTCCTTTAGGCACTAATGCATGTAGGAACAATAGTTATTACAAAAGACTTACTTGAGGATCTTTATTGAAGATCTTTATTTTTTCTTTTTTTAAAAAGTATCTGACCTTTGAGGTTAAAATTTTCAATAATTGGTGAGCAAAAACCAATTCTCTGCATTCGTTTCCTCTGCTTAAGAGTGTATCCATTTTTCAGGAATATATTTTTGATGTGACATCATGTGAAATCAGACTGCATGTACTTTGAAAGTGTCTCCAAACTGTAACAAACTCATTGAAAGTTAAAACCCCTTTGGAAGTTCATGGCTTTTGCAGTTATGTCAGGACTTTTCTCTGAAAATTAACTTCATGTCAGTAGTTTCCAGAGCAAGTCTTGATCACTCTGCACACAGCACTACATCTATAGCAACTGTCAGTCTTGTAAACTTAGCCTTGGGCATCACAACTCAAACACACAAGTCATGTATTTTGTTCACAGAACACCACCAAAAAGAAAAGGATTGAACATGCTTGTTGTGTCCTGAGGAAGGACACATTTGTCCTCATCAAGGTCTGACATCACACATCATATAATGCCTGAACCTTCAAATGTCCACTAGGATTGACTACTCCTATGTGTAAGGATTAAATTTCAAGAAGTAATGAGATATACAGGAGAATAATGGGATGAAATGGAGAACAGGAAAATGCATTAAACTTCCTGCCCATAGCCCACATACTCAGGTGGGGCTGGCTGACTTCATTTTGCTTTGTTCCTTCTGCTCTCACAGAAAGGCTGGGGGTGACCACACTTAAAGACTTGCATGGTCCCTTCTGAAAGCTTCACCTCTTCAGCTGTTAAATACCATAACTAAGTATAACACTTGCTCTGGAAAAAATCCTCGCCTGGCAGGAGCAGTAATTTTACTTCTTTATACATCTCATGCCCTTGTAATTATCAGAGCTATAGACATCTAACTCCTGCCCTAGAACACAAGGCACACAACATGTCAGTGCTCAGCAAAACACTCTGGGTTAGGTACATTGTAAACAAATAAATGAATAGTCCTACAACAGCTTTATCTCACCTACTTTAGAGTTAATCAGATATTACTCACTTGTTGTGCTTCTGCGAGCATCAAAAGGGGAGGAATATCTTCTGTAGAAAATTAAGACCATTTAAAACCTGAAAATTCTTTTAGACAAGAAATTTCATGCTATTGCAGCTGTTTCACACCTGGGATTTTCTTTCTTACATGAACAATACATGATAGAATAGTTTTCTTAAAAGTAAGTAAATTAATTACTCATCCATATTTCTATGCTCTTCTCCATTTCTTTAAAATATGGATGATCAGGCTAGGATATACTTCAATATGTGCAACTTATGGACCATATTTTATAATAGGATCCATTCAAACTCATAAAACTTTTTTTAGAAAGCAAATATTTATATCTTTCTGTTGCTTCTATCTTAATTTCCTGAACTTATCCCTGTCTATAAAAGATGAGCAGCTAGAAACTACAGCAGGTGACAATTGAAATTTTTTAAACAATTGTAATAAGAAATATGCCACAGCAAGTCAAGCATTAAGCACTTTCTGAATTTTCTTTTTCTCTAGGTAATTCCCTTGCTCTGGGGCATGCAAAGGATTTTGGTTTTATTAAGAGCAATTAATGTTGCTGTTTGGATGACTGATGACATATTACCAAATTTGAGGATCTTGTTATCATTTATGTATCTCTTATTGCTCATCAGTATCTTCAAGCAAACAGAGTTCAAATAATTTAACATTTTATTTTAATAGAGGGGAGCAAAGTGGTTGCCTAATCAGGACTACATAGATACAAACATCTGAGTGAAAAATTTCCAAACTTCCAAAACAGGGTTAGTTTAATTGAAGGATGATCAGAGCTTTGACATACTCCTCCTTTTACCAATGTGTCCCTAATAAGGCACATATCAAGACTGCCACCTGGCCGACACATTTTTGAGTTGGGCATGATATCTGCATGCAGAGAAAGCTCCCAGTTACTGAGTGACAGCAGATATTACAGCCACTCAGCCTTAAAGAAAACACATTTTCAGTTAATACCTGCAAGTGCTCTGCTAACAGGAATTTCCAAAATCTGGATTATAAGGACTTCAACATGCTTTATTGATCTATTTTATTTCTTTATTGGAACATGGCTAGAAGCAAGCTGGTATGTTTTATATAAATGCCCTGACCTTCCCCTAAGCTTGGCAAAATCTCAGGCACAGCTGAAAGTCTGGATGCCATGTTAAAACAGAGTTTGAAAAGGCTTTTGAAAAATCATTCTCTGGCTAAAGGTCACTGAATACTGTTTAAATTATATAAAGGGACTGGGAATTAAGATTATTCACCTTTGGCTGTTTTCCTGCTTCACAGAATGTGAGGACAATTAATAATGCCAAGAGCTTACAGTATTTATTGATGCAAAGTGCTTAGCAGAAATGCCCATTTTATTTCCAAGACACCACAACAGAGAGTGAACAGGTTTGCTGTTCTGCCTGCACAAGATATCATCTTGTTCCTTCATGATTTTTGAAAGCACTACACTCACAACTTCTTTCCTGAAGAAGACAAACACAACCCAAATTCCTCCTGCTTGATTATCTTGGAATCATAGAATAGTTTGGGCTAGTAGGGAGTTTTAAAGGTAATCTAGTCCCACTTCTCTGCAGTGAGCTAGAACACCTTGCACTAGACCACATTGTTCAATGCCCCATCCAATCTGTCCTTGAACACTTCCAGGGATAGGTCATCCACAACTTCCCTGGGCAACTTGTGCTAGTGTTTTACAACCCTCATCATAAAAATGTCTTCCCAATATCTAATCTCGACCTGCCCTCTTTCAGCTTAAAGCCTAAAGTTGGATGGCTCCATGCACTCTGCCTGGGTCTCACACTCATGTGTGTGCTTGTTGGAGAAAGAGAGGCAGGAGCTGCAGAATTCCATGTTATTGTAGTGCTTCCCTGAGGCACACATTCAGAATAAAAGAGATCAGAATGAGTAAAAGGAATGAGCACAAGAAATAACAAAGCTTCAAAGGTGATAATGAAAGCATTTGGTTGACAAATTCACTTACAGCCCCTCAATAATAGTTCTTACAGGGGAAGCTGAATGTACGAAAACAGAAGTTGGGGAAGGCTGGTTAGGAGAAAAGGGGTCAGAATAGCCAGGTAGTTCAGGACTTTGGAAGAGCAATGCCTTGCCTTTTCCCCACTCTCCTTCCAAGGTAGGTAATTGTTGTGGATTTGGTACACCTTGGTATGGTGTAATTAGACACGTTGGGACACACTGTGTAGCAAGGGTTATGTGGAAAAGAGTCTGCTGGTCTGCAGTCTGATAGGAGTCTAGTCCAAGTCTGTCCATGGCTGTGCGCCTTTGCCATCCGAGACTCCATGCAAGCCCACAGGAGACACTAGATGTTTTCTATCTTCATTGATGAATCTGAAACTGAACAAAAGAGCGACAATTTAATTGGAAGGATACGAGTAAGGAAAGCAGTGAAAGAAGTAAGAACACACCCAACACCACACCTGACTAATTCAGTGTCAGACACTCACCTCAGAGAAACAGAAACAGATTGAATACCTGATGACCTTTATTCATGACTTTTGTACTAAATAAAAAAACAAAACCAAAACACCAAAATACAATTTGGCACAAATGAATGCCAACTCCTACATTAAATGGATATTTTCCTGAGCTACATACATTAACCTCATCAAATCTTTCTTATGTTAGAAGCCAAGTGATTTGATAATTTGGGCATAAAGAAATAATCTAGTTAATAATTTTAATTAACCAACAGCAAAGAAACCCTTATTCATTTAGGGGTTCTGCAAAAGAAATAGAAAGTGAGCAAATGAAATGAGAAGTAAAACATTTATTTCAGAGAACTAGCAGAGATTTTTCCTATCGTGCAAGTGTACTTAGTATGCAACTAATCTGAGTCTAGTCCTGCACTTTTACTTATCGCATTCTGAGCAGACTAAAAATGAGTGAAGGTATACATCAGGTATACCTCTGCTAAGGTATATATCCGATTTGACATCATAAAAGAATAATCTTGTAACTTTAAAATATCAGGATATGAATTAGCTGTGAGGAAAGCATGGGGCTTCTGACAGAACAAAGTTTTAGAGTACAAGGCTGTGCTTCACTGGGACTATTGCTATTTCCCACACTCCCCTCGTGTCTCCACCTTCTGGCCATCTGCATCTTTATGTCAGACTGACTGGGAGTTGAGAGGAGACCCTCTCCAGGTTTTACACTCTGGCAGGGGCTGAGCACCAGCAGTATTTTTTCTGTGTTTCTCACTAACTAACACATATAAATAAGAGGCGATGACTGGAAAACAAAAAATATGAAGAGAACCAAGAAGAAAAAATTCAGGTTCTGATGAAACCTTTCACAATATGACTTGTTCCACTTACCCATGTCTCTTGTATTTTCTGATATTCTTCCTCATTATTCATGTTTGCTGAGCATGTACTTCCATAACATCCTACAGCAAGATTCTTTCAGCTCCACTTCCAATACAAGTAGCTTCTTCAGCATAAAAGAAAAGAACAAGTGTCTGTCTTTTCTTTTTGATGGATTTCATACCAGGAGGAAACACAGTACTATTTAGCAGTAGTATTTTTGTCATCGTAAGCAGAAACAGAAGAGGTTGGAGCTACATCTGTATTAGCAGGCTTGGCAGGAGTGCATACCCTCTCCCAGTTTTGCATCTGCATGCATACCAAACTATCTTTTACTCCTCAAATCCTGTTTCCATACATAAAACATCTGGATACACCATAGCTGAACCCAGCATGTAGTCTAGATGTAGTTTAGGTAAAATCCTGAAGTATGCCAACAGATAAATTTCATCAGGCAAATCAGTTTCTATCTTACTGGAATTTGGGAAGTTGATCAAGAAAAATGTAAGCATAATTAACAAATGTCAGCAACTTCTTTACTAATGAAGACCTTAGCTGTGACTGAAATTTCTCAGACGCTGGCAAGACTTTTCAGATGATCAGGATTCCTCAGCCTGTAACCTGCAAGACATCAGGAAATCATTCATTTATCATTTTTAATAAAACAACATAGAGACTCCTACAGATAAAAGCAAGCCACCAAACAAACTCAAATTACAGCAAAATTTTTAAACTATTTTGCATACAGTGTTCAAGACTGACTCCAAATTTTTGTCCATGACAGCTGATCCTTAGATTGAAAACAACTAGAATACCCTAAAACAGGGTGACTAGGCCAACCTTGTAGCATTTGGATGGCTCACTAGTGCCTGCAGCTGAATGAGCACTGTCTTTAAGATACGAACAGTGAAAAGATTTCCTGAAACACATTAGAGAACTGCAGTGCCAACCTAGTAAGTTGGGGAAGATGTCAGAAAAACTGAAAAAGCAGCAAGGAAAGGAGTTTCAAACTACAGCCCTCCCTCTCTGAGGCTGAGAGCTGGACAAAGCCTTGCACAGCTCAGGCTCATCTAGTAGGAAGAGTTTGCTTTAGCAGTAAGCAAACATGGCCTGTGGCCATATATCAAGCAAAGCTAGAACCTTTGATCCTGTAAACCTCAATTTCACTGAGAACAATGAGCAGCAACTCTCAGTCTGGGAAGGACGTTTTAATGAAGGGCAACCTGTGACCACAGGGCTCCTGCAGACATGCAGCAGCAGAGGAAAATTAGACAGCTGAAGGTGCTGCCACTCCCTGCCCTCCTCCCCCACCTGCCTAACAGATGTCGCTGCCCCCAAGGCAGGGATGTCTGATCCACTCATGAATCAACTCCTAACTCATCCTACTTTAGCATATTAAGGTAACCTGACATCAAAGTTAGTTGACGAAGTTGGGATGGAGCAGATACAGGCAGAAACAGCTCTAGCGGTGTGATGCTAATTTACCTCTGCATTCCTTAGGAAGCCTGAGCTGACAGCTGAAAGAGCAGGATGGCAGTGGTTCATTCTGAAAGTATGCCCCAGCAGAGGGGGGTGGTTTAGCTCTCTCTATCTACCTGCAAATTTCCTCCAGGCTTCAAATAGGTCAGTGATTTGGGGGCGAATTCACAAGCACAGGGAGATTTAAGCTCCACAAAGATGCTGAGTCCTTCCTTTAAGCCCAAGCTCAGCCCTAAAAATTTGTCCTTTTATGCTACAATTCAGTGTTTTGATGGGTTTCTAAGGCTAATCAGAAATAAATGTAGTGCTTACTAATTGATATCCACACATCACCTAGAGGTCCAGTAAGCATCTTCTAGATAACAGTTATTTTTGCATAGTATTTCAACTATAAATTCACAGATTATTTAAATTATTATGAGGCTATTTAAAATAACTGCTTCAGTAGGGGGTTTGTTTTCAATTTGTATTTGTGAGTATGTACTTGAGGTCTTCTTTATGCATGCAAGAGCTTGGGCAAAGTTTGCATGATAATATGCAAAATTTCCTCTGCCTATATTGACTACTAACTCCTCCTTCAGCACAGACTCTTCTTTTAGTCTTTCTTTTCTAATCATTGCCCGTGGGACTATATTTTTACAAGTAGCTTCCTTCAGAAGCCAGCCTGGACAGTTAGAGACAGAATACTCCTAGAAAACTAGTCAGTAATATAATGTAATTAATTGGCAGTCAGGGTGCTTTATATTTAAATCTGATTGACAAGCTAAAAACCCAAAGGTTTCCCAGTGGTGGAACTTGTGACTCTGTGGGGGAGTCACACACGCTAAGCAGGCTGTTCCTGAAGGACTTCACTCCACGGAAGAGTGACCCATGCTGGAGCAGTTAGTGAAGAACTGTAGCCCATGGGAAGAACTCACTTTGGAGAAGTTCATGGAGAACACTTTCCCATGGGAGGAACCCAGGGCAAGATCTCCTCTCCCTGAGCAGCAGCGGGAAGAATGTGTGATGAACACACCATGACCCCCATTCTCTGTCTCTTTGCCTGGCTTGTAGGGGAGGAGGTAGAGCATGGGAAGAAAGGAGGGTTGGGGGAAGATATTTTTAAGATTTATTTTGTTTCTCATTATCCTACTCTGATTTGATTGGTAATAGATGCAACTAATTTCCCCAAGCCTGTTTTGCCTGTCAGAGTAATCAGTGATTAATTTCTCCTTGTCCTTATCTCAGCTCATGAACCCTTTGTTATATATTCTCACCTCTGTCTAATTGTGGAGGGGACCAGGTGTTCAGCCAAGGTCAACCCACTACAGTCCTTTGACACGGATAGCTCTTGGGAAACCACACCGAGTTAGACTGAGCACTGCCTTGTGAAACATTTCAACACCTGAAACAGGCTGATGTGGAACAAATAACTTCTTCACTTCCGTCCTGCCTGAAAACTGCCTGTGCTTTTAAATGGGTAGGCTGGAGCTATTTGCCCAGAGTTTCTACTCCCAAGGAGGCAGTAAGATCTCTGGTCTTGGTGGCTATAAAAAAACCCTCAGGACTCACTTCTGTCTCAGTGTGAATCCAACTGAAAAAAACAGTTTTGTAGCTATCTCAGGCATTGTATCCCTGCTGAGCTCTAAAAGGAATATTCTGAAGGCAAGATGCCATTTTTTATTCACATCTATCTGAACAACAGCCAAAAAAGTAACCCTAGAAAAGACAGTCGTCCCCCCCAAAAAGGAAGTAAATTGTTTTAGGGAGGAAAAACCAACCACCATTAGGATATGGAAATATGCAGAACTGATACACAGACAGCAAAAACCTGAGCACATTGAATTCAAATTCTGCTTCTTAAAGAGTTCCTTTTCTGTTTGTATGTGGGCCCAAGACTAAGGACAAAATTATTTATAACGTATAATAAAAGCACATCTTCAGGTCCTTCTAAAAAGTTAGTGATATTGATCTTAGGTTCTCTATACAAGACAATATCTGTTGCTTTCCTACAACATTGTTCTTTTCCTTGTCTATCAGATCTACAGTCAAATAACTCAGTTTGTCTTTTTATTCTCACTTTTCAAACACTCTCAACATTTCAGTTACACTAAGATCGTCAGATTTCATTGGAAAGATGAGCAGACATCAAAAGTCTGGGAGCACTTACTGGAGTCAACAAGAAACACTGTCTTCCTTCAGACTAGCTCAATATTAAGCTCCAAATATTTCTTGCCACTTCTAGTGATCACATGCCAGAGCTTTCAACAAGTCATTATAGTGAAGTGTTTATTGAAAAGTGGCAATAGTAAATGAATGAAAATATGTCCAAAGAGAACAATTAATATTCATAACCCTTCTCCTATCTAGGGATTGCTAGAAGAGCAAAACAAGAACTTCTTTCTCTTTTTCCATCTAAGAAAAAGACTCACAAAAATCTTCAAACAAAGCTCAGGGGAAGCATTAGGAAAGGAACATCATCCAGTAGAGCTAGGATAATCCTGCAATTATTACTCTGATCTGGAATTCCCAGCAGGGTGACAGCTACCTTCCAAGAAATACTGTTCAATCAGGTAATCATCCACTTCCTATAAAAAAAAAAAAAAAAAGAGCAAACCTCAACCAGCTATGCTTAGATGCAATGGTACAAGAAAATTTCTAGCTGTCATCCCCAAACATTTCTCCAGAGAAAGCTTTTGTGTTTACTTTTCTCTGATCCCTTCTTCAATAAAGCACAGGTTTGTGCTGATTACTTGATTGGTTATGGGCTTCTGCTCCCACTTTGTTTCTCCTATATCATGGACTAACCTTGTTTGGAATTCTGATACAAACCACAGCACCATGCCAAAGCTCCAAATTTCAGGGATCTGCCTTTAGCCATAATTATATGTTCACCTTTGTGCTCTCACTTTCAAGGGTGCCAGTTGCTATAAATTATCACAGGTAGAAAAAAAAAATAAGTCACAAAACAACAGCAGCATACTTGAAGGGGCACCAAACAAGACAGAAGTTTGCCTACTGACATTTTCTTCCTGTATAACCCAGACCAGGAGGTGAAAACAATGGATGGCTAACAAGATAGCATACAGGGAAAAGGTTTCCATGAATAATCCAAGAGTACCATGAGGACAAGTAACGTAGGAAAAACACACCAAGATAACCAATAGGATACGGGGGTCATGCAAGAAATGACCAGATGCTAGTCAGAGAAATTTTTTCTGAAAAGAATGCGATTTTGTTAGCTAAACATCCTTCCAAGTGGTCAGTAAGTCCTGCTCCCTATGTATTTGCCTCAGAAGTAGAAAAAAATGGTCTACTGATGTTCTTACTTTGTTATTGACATAAGTCAGTGGTTTGATGATCTTGCCAGGTGACTTCCTTAAGGGCCCCAAACTTGTGCAATCAAAACAGGCAACTTGAGAAAAAGGAAAAGAGAAAAGAAAGGGGAGCATCTGATCCATGTTGCTCAGGCAGATCTGGAGTAGAGGATTCCCGGTCCGTGACAAAAACAGCACAAGCAGTGGCAGGTCAGCATATGGTGCCACCATCTCATGCAGTATTCCCACACAGTTTTTCCAGCCTGATTCAATCTTTGGTCTAAACAATAGATACTGATACTACCAAAAATATTCATGGAGGATTTCTGAAGGAAGCTCATGTCCACTGACAAAGTCAACTTCAGTGGTAGCTGAGAAAAGACTATATCCCACCATTTTCAGACCTGTGAAGAACTGAGTCCTATACAAAACTAATACAATTTCATTCTTATAAGCAATATTGGCACATAACAACTTTGTGTCTAGTTTGGATATCAACTGCACACTTGTGTTGGTTGTGCATGCCTTGCCCCTTTGTGTGTGGCGGGAAAAAGACGGGCAGAGCCACAGGGGGTTTTTTGTGAGAGGCTAGTAAAGCTTCTGCCAGGCTCGACAGGGACCAATTCTGTCGGGCTCTGGGGATGAATGTGTTGATGAACCAATTAGAAAAAAACTAGTAACGCCTCTGCGATGAACATATTTAAGGGCATGTAAAATGAAAGGAGAGAGGAGAAATCAGGGCAGCCGTTCTCTCCCTGTCCACCCTCGGGAAGCCATGGGGAAAAAAAGCCTGGAGCCACGCAGAGCCGCCTGGAGCCGCTAGAGCCGCCGGAGCTGCCAGTGTGTGGAACTGAACCACGAAAAGCATGGAGCTACCAAGCGGGCAACAGAGACATGGCGAACAGCTCCCTGGTACAGAATTCGGACAAGATCGGCTTTTCAATGCTGCAAAACCCCATGAAAGTTTTGAACTGTAAAAGCTTGTTAACAGTAGTGTTTGTGGGCAACAGGGTTTTTTTCTTTTGCTTTCCCTTAGGTCGGAGAAGAGAAAGAAGTGAGAGCAAATGAGAAAGACAACATGGCAGACACCAGGGTCAGTAAAGAGAGAGGGAAAGGAGGGACTCTATTAAGCTGGAACTTGGTTTTCCTTCTGCAGGCCATGGTAAAGACAGTAATGAAACAAACTGTCTCCGTACAATTCATGAAGTGAATGGGGGGATGCAAAATCCACCCATGGCCTGTGGGAAGAGGTGCTCATGGTAGAGCAGGTGGATGCTAAAAAGCTGTAATCTAGTGGAAAACAAACAGAGAGAGGAGACCTTTGTGTCCAGAGATAGAGAAAAAGAACCCTTGCTTCCAAACTAGAACAGCTTATCCTTAAAAGACACCCCATGAACTAAAGGACCCACGGAAAACAGTTTTGGGAAGACTGTTTTGCCCATGGGAGGGATTCACCTTGTGGAAGGTCAGGCAGGCTGCTACTTTGTAAAAATTAAAACCACACTGAAGAAACTTCTAGAAAACTGTCCCCTGTAAGAAGTATCCCATAGTACAATGGAGAGAATCTCTTCCATGCTTTGTATCCCTGCATGTTCAGTGAGAAAGATGGGAAGGCTGGGGAGGGGGAGGGAAGAAAGGTGTTTTTAAAAAAACTTATTTTACTGCTTGTTATCTTCTTCTAATTCTGTTAATAAATTTACCTTATCGTTTTAAACTGAACCTTGAGCCTTAAAATATTACTTCCACAGTTCTTCTTCTCAATCATGAGCCCCTTAGATGATTTTCATGAGTTCTTTTAAAACCACGACAACATCTCAGTTTCCTTTCTTTGAACACTGACATGGAAGCCTTATTAGTGGAAATCCAAAAGCTCCAAAAGCAAGTAGTACAGGCTGAAAGAAAAAATGTATTCTCCAGACATAACTGCACTTCAAATCCGGTGTGGCAGAGACTTGGAAGCTTACCATTTTAATGGTGTGGATTCCAGATTTCTAAAACTAATTCCATCAGCAGCATTCTGACCAAGAAAATGCCTTCCTACAAAACACGCATAAATTTAAGGTTCTAGGAATGCCAGGTATTAGTGAATTGCAAACCTGTTCCATTTTCTTAAAGCTAACTATTCTCTGACCTTCCTCTTACAGTACTGTAAATCAGGAATAAATTCAGTGAATCCCCATGAGTTACAGCCATCTAAGATAGAGACAGTGTGAATGTAATCTTTATTGCTAAACAACTCCATCTCCTACCCTGGCAAAATAAAAAGCAATTTCAGAATGTCTTTTGCCTGCTTAACAAAAATATATTTGCAAAGAGGCTTTCTATCACTGTCTTCAAGTACAAAAAGAATTAAAGTTATGTCAGAACTGCCTTTGGTGAGGTAGGTAGGAAAAGCAGCCTCAGCAGTGTACCCTTCCCTGTGAGCTCTGTAGTACTGAGGGAGATAACAAAAGTTTCCATTTCCTAATATTCTTTCTAATTCTGACCCCAGTCTTGTGATTTCAATTGATCTCCATTGCAGGCTATTGAAATAAAGACTTAATGGGACTTCAAGTGGGACTTACTAAAAATAGCTGAGTGTTACCTACTTCATCAAGAGCTATCATAAAAGATGTATTGGGTTGGAAGCCTATCCTGCTGTAATTGATGATGAATTGTTGATCATTGAAGAACAAAGCAAGTTTCTTCCTTGCAGTTTGTCTGAGGTGTAAGCATGAAAGCTGAAGAGAGAAACAGAACACAGTTTTTAAAAAAAATTGAACATATTAGAAACATATTAGAATTAAACATATTCGAAACATAAAAAATTTAAACATATTAGAAACAACTGAAAAACTAAACTAAAAAATTAGGCATATTAGAAACAACCTTAAGGATATAACCACTTCAAAAGTGATAAAAAATTAACATGAATATGACAACACGAACAAATCAATTGTGTTGCTTTGTCTGCAGGATCCCCTAGTCAGTTCCCCACGCAGAAGAAGCTTTTCTGCATTTTATATTACTTCTTTCTTTGAAATAGCAAACGTTTTCCTCAAAAACACGAGGACTATAGAACAGAGACAGATGAGATGCTCATACTGAAACGGATTCATTTCTAGCAGTGTTAAACCACATCCCAAGACCTTTGGAACCTCATTGGTTTTATATATAGACTTAAATCCACTGTATATTAAAGCACAAACCCAAAATTTTCTGGACTAAGTATTCTCAACCAGAGATGTTCCTACTGCACTCCCTCTTCTGACAGAGCAATATCTGAGGAGAAAAGATGAAGGAAGAGATGGTGCCAGCCAAGGAGCCAATGGACATTAATCCATCACCCTTCAAGAAAAAGGAACAGTTTTGCATAAAGCTGAGCTTCTTTCTAACCATTGGGATATTTAATCTCTCTATTAGAGCCATACCAATGAGAACAAACCACAGTACAAAGACAATGAGTTTCGATAGACTTGGCGTGTAGGAGTTTCAACTACCTTGGCGTTACAAATCCAAAGCATTGAGGAAGCCAAGCTGTGGGCAAGTAAAAGTAGTTTTCCTGTGACCTAAAGACTCCCTGAAAAGCACACAGAGAAATAGGCAATAGAGCACCCAAGGCTCTGCAAACATGTCATTTTAATTTTGGACTGGCATGTATTTTTGATCCCTTATTTAATGAACGATTGAAGTCAACCTGGCGTTAAAGCACACTCTTTGTGTCTTGAATGCTCTGTTACACTGTCAGATTTTATTCACACCATTTGAGTAATAAAACTGACAGAAATCAAAGTTTATCTGAGCACAAACAAGGAAATGATACAGTGCCAATTTGTGCAGTGATTCTAATGGGGCCAGTTGTCCATTTTCTCTTCTCACACAAGCTGATGCCCTTAAAATAGCAAAAAAAAAAAAGACATGCAGAGAGCCAGTGAATGTCCGGGTTCGGTGCTTCAAAGGTAGGTACATCAGTATTCAAAGAGGATGACAGGACACAAAGGAGGCTTGCACTTCTTCACAAGCCCATATCTGTGCAAGTCAGAGTGAGCAGCTGTTCTGTGCTGGGGACCAGGGAGTAGGGGGGGTAGCTGGGGAAGGGTATGACAGCAGCCCTGAGGGCTCTTTGCAAAGAAGATGGAGGCCAAGAATAGCCTCATCTACCACCCCAACACACATCTGTGAGTGTTAAGCCTACATCTGGATTACAGTGAAACACACCACAAAATCTAGGGTGGTTTAAGTTGGAAGAGGACCTTGAAGACCATCTCCTTCCAACCCCCCTGCCATGGACACTTCAACTAGACCAGGTTGCTCAGAGTTCCATCCAACCTGGCCTTAAACATCCAGATCCCATCTCTCCCAGTCCACTTTTCCCCTCTCATGCATCTCTACCCAAGTTTTACACACTGGTATAAAAGATAAAAGAATCAGAAGAGGCCATGGTTGTGCTCAAGACAATAGTCATTCTGAATCAGCCGGGACTCCTACAAACCTCACATCTTGAATTTTCTTTGAAAAGGAAATAAAGAAACTTTTCATAAGTGAATGATCAAAGAGGAACACCAGATTATTGTTTGTATGACACCTTCTTTTGTTAAGGTGACCTCCAAATGAAAGGTGGCCCCATAACTGGGTGATCACAAGAGTACACTGCTGAGGACCAAATTATCCAGAATCTAAATGTATCTGTTTAATATCTGAAAGATTTTCTCAATTCATAACACACAAACAGTGGGGGAATCAGAGTAATTGTCTCACAAGCACAGGAGCTTTCTGTTCCTGTAATCCACTAACCAGGAAAAACATCTGACCTACACAGCAAGCAGAGAAGATTAAATTGTTAGCTACCACAGGCAAGATAAAAGGGAGAAGTCATTTCTGTGCCTCCAGTTGCACAGGTTAAGTTCAGTTCCAGAACACAGTCTTGTCAGTTCCTGGCCTTACAAAGTCATTAGTCAGCCTTTACCCCTCCTGAAACAATCCCTTTCCCCAAATGCCTTTTAAAACCAGTTTTTTCTTCTGATAGATCCCTTTTTATTGTGTTGTCTAGGCACTAGGGAGGAATTAAGCTCATATTTTTAGGCTTTTCCATGCAAGAGAGGTGAGCCAAGAGATCTAAAACACATTCTTCTCTTCTTCTAATAAAAAATTAGGATCTTCCCTCTAGAAGTCAGCACTTTCAGAAAACTGCAAAAGTTTCTGATGAAATGTTGGCACTAGTTAACAGTTGATAAAATTCTCTGACATGGTGAAGAGAAACCAGTGGTGAAGCTACTTTTGACACAAGATGACACTATGAATGACATTTACAATACACATTAATTAGCTCATAGGGTTTTTTTAAGTTCTTATATGAATCCATGTTTAAAACACAAGAAATTGGTTATTCTGTATGTCAGAGGAAAATGTGGAGAACTGTAGAGAATTATATCCTTAAGGGAGTTTGGCATAAGCCAGTCAGAACCAGCCACAACAAATTTTAGTGCTATTCAAAACCTCTAAACCCCTCTAAATTTAAGCATCAACAACTGGACTCATTCCAGTCACAAAAAGTAAATCTCTGTGGCATGAAATATTGGTTTCATAAATACAAAAATACTGATTAATATTCATCATTTAGATTAGCTCAGGAAGTTTCAATGCTGAGAGAGTATTTCTTCAACATTGTCTGATCTACCCTTTCTTTAAAAAAAAAAAAAAAGATTATTCTTTAGGTCACAAATTAAAAGGCAAGGAAGCTTTGATTATCCTTAATTGTACCTAAAAAGTACAGAGCAACCCAGTTTATCTGCAGTCACCAGAAAATTTCAGCCATCCCGACCCAGTTCCATTTTGTGGCTATATTTCATACTGTAGGGCACCCTGAACCTCTGAACTTCTCAGAACCTGTACTTTGTAGCTGAGAAAAACCAAAATAATGAAGAAAATCTGGTCAATACAAAAACATAAAAATTGAACTTGTAGGATTTTACTTTTTGTGCCACTTTAATATGCATTAATGTGTTTGTACATGTGTCCAGAAACAGCACTTCATCGAGAAACAGCACAAGCCAGAGTACTTGTGTTTGAAAACTTCCATTTCAAATTAAATTCTAAGGGAAACTTTTGCTTTACCCATGTGTTTAGATTATCTCATTTCCTCCAAAACCAGTGTTATAAGTTCACTCCTCTACTCCACTCTCCTGTATTAGTGAAAGCAAACAGCTTGTGAAATACGCATGGACAACTCTCCTTACAAATGTCAATTATTGTACAGCAATGCGTCATTCCTCTGACAAGAAGGATAGACCTATATCTGGTATCCCGTATTCTCCTGGACTTTAAAGTTAGAATCAATGGATGCAAACAGAACACAGGACAGAAGGGGCTGTAAAACAGATCAGGAGAATCACATATTTGTATCAGAAGAGCCCCAGATCCTAGCAATCATAAAGGTATACACAGAGAAGATAAAACAAAGGAAAAAAGTCAGAATAACCAGATGAAATAATATTGCTGAGAGCTCCTAGTTTTGTCAGCCATCATTTGACTTACAAGATCAATCTTTTTTTATTTCACAAGTGCTGTGTTATATTTACAATATATTAAGATTTTAGAGGGACAGGCTCCCTCCAAAACTTAATCAAGATTGTTTCACCTGTTCTTCTGCAGGAAAGACATCTTTCCCCCATAACTCTGTTTATTATTTTCCTCCATTTTTCAATTCTAAGTCATCTAGGCATGTCATTGAAATTCCATATCCTCATTTTTAAATGAAGCATGTGTGCTATAATTTTTAAGGAGATCTGTACTAAACTGTGTCCTATAGAAAAATTCTATAAGACTAGATATCTCATCAGCAATCTAAAAGATATCCTAAATTGCCTCTCTAAAAATGCACTTCAAACTCAGAAGGGTATATAGTTCATAAATTTTGAGCAGTTACTAAACTTTTATGCAAATGTCTTTGCAGAATGGGGACTTCAAACTATAAAGAAAGAGAACACTGATTTTATTCTCCTAGGGATTTGTTTTAAAAAAAAAACCCAACACATAATTAGATAATATTCAAGAACTGCATGTTATTCTAAGCTATTCATAACTCAGGTTTCTCAGGGAATACAAAAAACTTCACATTTGTTTTAATCTCCACTACAGATTCTGCTTCCTAATAATTTGCCATGAAGAAAGGAAATTAATTAAAGACAACCTTTAGTTGGAGAGAAGAGAAGAAAATTTAACAAAAGGTAAGCCTTCTGAAAGAACACTGGAAAGAAAAGAATAACCTTTTCTTCTATTTTAATTTAATTTAAAAGTTCTTTGCTTTTTCCTTAAACAAAAAGTGAAAAAATACTTTGAAAAATTATAATATAGCTAATTATAATTAAAAAGCTATCCAAAACCACAATGTATTATTTAGTGAATTGCATTTCAGGTAGTGACGTTTTAGCTGGAGATTTATCATACCATCCATTAATCTGCCTAAAATTAACAGTAGAACACATTTTACTGATTTGCCTAGAGTGAGAGGTTAGTTCCAGACCAGTCCTTGCTGTGATCTCATTATAATTCCTGAAGGAAGAATATATAACCCCTTTCTTTCTACTAAAAGTGTTCTTCCCTGTCCTAGGACATCCATCTCCCATTGCTGGTACTGCTGTTCCCTGCTGGAATGTTTTGCACACATTGTGGGTGTATCACCACACACAGGTCTGGCAGCAGTTTGCAGTGCAGGGCAAGTGTTTCTTATACCTCTCCTTCATTATGAAAGATCTGTAATAAGATTTTCCCCACACTGTAAATTACGTGATCTAGAAAGCCACAAAGTTTGAATGTAGGTTTGGGATGGAGTAATGACCCACCCTAAATCACTCTTTACAAGAAGATCTCTATTTTAAAAGGCTACTCATGGGGCTGTCCAGTTTACAGTTTCAGTCTCATGAAATTCCCATTTCAATCTCATGCTCCAGTCTGTAGCTGCTCACTGCAACACATTCCCCCACAGTTCCTCCTTCCTGAAATGGAAGGACATATAAACCCAATTGTAGCATATAAAATCATCCAGTTATTTTATCTTTACCAGGACTTGAATCTATTTTTCACCATTCAAAGCACATCCTAATGAAGACCCAGCCCTCTGGGAAATGAGGCCCAAATATGCCCATCACAGCTGTCATTCAGACAGGTACTCAGCACACACCATGCCCCAAGACAGGTCCAGGTCATGAAGGAATAGTACAGAGAGCAGCCTACAAGTGCCAATTAGTGTTCAGATTCAAGCTGACTCAGTGTCAGTAATGAGGCATAATCCAAATTTTTTGTGTACCAGCAATTTTCTGCTTTCTTGTGCCTAACCTGTAGCTTTTACCATGGTTCACAGTTAAGCCTTTTTTTTTCCTCAACTCCAAATATAATTACTGCTCCTTAGGCTCCTGCCTATTCTTACTTTTTGTCATACAGGCTAATGATCTGTCAACTAATATTAAATTATTTGCTCTCCTAATTGCAAATTTTCAAATAATAGATTGTGGAGGAAGGCGGCTACCTTAGTGCTTTCTCTGTATATTTCAAAAGGAGAAAGAATTGATACATTAGAAATGAAAGGCTCAAATCCCAAGATAGCTCCAGTCCTACTTATAACTCACATATATATTTCATCCACAATATTAAAATATTTAACAAAATTTCTGCAGTATTTATTTTTCCTTTCCCTTCTAGTATCAGTTACTTTCATTCCAAAGCCTATGAGTTTTTCTCATTTTCAGATCAAACATTCAAAGCATCCTGAAAATTTAATACTGCCATAATGCTGCATTTAAAAAGAAAAGAGAAAAAAAAATTATTGAATGCATTGATATTTTTTCCACCTTGTAAGAATTCTTCCTGTATGCCAATACTAAAAAAGAAAACCCAACCACAGACAGCTGAACAGGTTATCAGTTTGAGATGAGTTCAGCTGTGTGACACAGGGACTACATAGATTATAAACTTCGGAACATAAACTTTCCAAAAGTTAAAGTGAGTCAACTGATGAGACTCTCCCTGGAGAGTTTTTTGTGATGTTAGACATTAAACAGGTAAACATATTATGCACAGCATATTCATTTATGCCTAATATTTATTTATCAAGATAGGCAGAAAAATAAAACACAGAACCAGTGAGACCTTAAGACAACCTGAAACCTTTAAGAAATTTTAAAAATTCTAAAGTAATTTTCATAGTAGGAAAATAGAGAACTTCTGAGAGGGACCAATCTGATTTTTATTTATGCCTCAACATGTGTTATACATGAGGTGAAAAATTACTCTAGGGGCTGTACACGTGCTTTAAATAGATAACTTTAAATTTCCTTTTGTATGACAGTTAATTGCTGACAAAAATATCTTCATCTGTCAGCAATTAACAGGAAGTGAATGTAACTTCCCATGAACTTAATTACAAGATGCTTCATCTCTAACCTAATGACCTAATCAAAAGATGACAGAGAACTTGCATTGCTTGCACCAGCCACTTTGT
Organism: Orthonyx spaldingii; assembly: GCA_013397795.1. Taxonomy (NCBI): domain Eukaryota; kingdom Metazoa; phylum Chordata; class Aves; order Passeriformes; family Orthonychidae; genus Orthonyx; species Orthonyx spaldingii. Next base: position 387,920 of record VZTJ01001485.1, on the reverse strand, counting down.
CCTTTAATCCATCAGCGTGACAAATGATCACTGAATATCCATCTTTATATGTCTGCATTCCCAGTAGCATATAACACTTTGCCACTCAAGGGAAGTGTCCTGTGATCACATTTCATGATCAGTCTGAATCATGGACTTACGACTCTTCCACAGCACCTACTGTGAGGGAAACTCTTAGTGAAAAATAAGCACTCTTTTTAGGCAATGCCTTGCTCACATAGTTAGACTCACATTTTCCAAGTGGTTAACAACAAAACCAGATAGCGTTAATATTTCATACATTTCCTATTAAACTCAGAAAAGCATATCACATTCCCTTAGAAACTCCAAATTTGCTATAGTTACTGGGAGGTCACAAAATCGGAGGTACCAAACATGTTCCTGGTCCATCTCCTCAAGCTCCCTTAATTTAGGTTTTTGAGGGGTTTTTAAGGGATTCTTTCCCTCCACACAAGCATTCTAGTCCATGTTCTACAGTTTTTGTGGATTGTCCCTTTAGAGCACATTTCCTTTAAAGAAGGAAAGAGCTTGAAGATATAGTTCTTCCAAACAGAGGCAGGTACTGCACAAAGGCAATGGATAATAATTATTTTAAAAATTGATTCCACTCCAGCCTCTGTGAATGAGTTAAAATTTCACAAGAATTAAGTGATTCCAATATGAATTCGAGTTTGGGCAGAACATCAGGTAATCACCAAAAGCAGGAGGTCACCATACTCTGCCCTTAGATTTCTGCAACACTTTTTCAAGTCACATCACTGTGTCCCTGCGAGCCAAAGCCAGATGTAATCCTGTTTTTACTACCGTGGCAAATAATAAAAGAGAGGCCATTAGTCTTTAATTTAAGGTTTATGACAGAGAAAATTTTAATGGAAGTTAAATTAACTATTGACATTTATCACAATAATTTGTTCCATAGCCTCTGACCTGTAAGACAAAAATAGGATAATAAAGGCTTCAGGACATGCCTGAGCTGGGAAAAGAATCCAAATAAGCAGCCTGGCAAATGTGAGACTTCTTGCTTTACAGACACAGAAAATCTGGTGGTGAATATTTTGTCTTTGAGATATATTCACACAGAAGCAATCCAAACAACTTCTGTATCTCTTCATTTCATGCATGTATGGAAAATGAGGTCCTGAGAAGCCTTTTTAAAGGAAGAAAGCTAAATTGCTACTGACCATTACAGCATACAAAACAGCCAGAATGATCCTTATGAGAAAAATGCTTAAAAACTTTCAAGATGATTTACAGATCTAAGTTTAACTTCAAAAATATTCTACCATGTGAAGGAATTATGTTTTAAACATATATTAGGCAGAATATTATAAAGGAGATCTGCGATAATAAGAGACAGTCTTTTTGACTTAAGGGTTTGTTCCAATTATATTGAGAAAAACTGGAATATTGCAGCTTTCGTTTCAAAATAATTTTTAACACTAGCTGTTAATAATACATTGCAGGCAGGCAGGCCTATATTCATCCAATATAATTTCACTGTACTTTGCATCAGATAATTGTAAATCCATTTTTTTATATTAATAAAAGGATAATACCAGAGCATATAACTGCTAAAAGTCTCCATTACAGAATTTTGTAATTAAAATGCTGGTATCATATCAACATGACAGAGCTTGTGCAGCCCAGGAGCAAAAATATGCTAATAAATACTCTCTGTCTACCATACAACCCCTGTGGCTTTGCATTCCTGCAGGAAGCCTCATCTAGTAGCAGGATCAACTCTGGACTTTATAACCAGATCCTTGCCCAAAACTGTTCTGAAGCTATGAGTGTAAATTGGCTTTAACATCACAGGGCAGGATAACTCCAGCATGTCAAGCCAAGCATTAGCTGACTTTTTCACACGAATATTTTCCTAAGGAAAGAAAGCAGAAGAGACAGATTAACATCAAATCCTGTGTTTAGGCACAAAATAGTATTTACTTAAATATACTTTTTTTTTTGCAATTATACAGTCCTGCAGAGAGGCTGAGACAATAAAGCCCATCACACAGGTATTATTTAGACCAAATTTTACTGAATTTAAGAGAAGTTTGCCTCTTTAAAACTCAAGGCTCAGATATTTCTTCCAACACCCAGCAGTTGATCGTTGTTTTTCCCTTGAAGCCTGATTAATTACTCGTATAATGTAGCTTTTTTCCCAGCTTGTATAACTGAACTCCTTTTCATGTGTGTCTCATCTTTTTTATTACCTCAACCAAGCTATTGGCAACAGCATCGTCCTGCCTTGGCAACTTCTATAGATTAAATAAATGTTGCATGAAAATATCTCTTTATCTGTTTTAAATTTGCTGCCTTTAATTTTAATATCTCTTTGTACTTTTGTAATGAGAAAGAGCAAAAAGCTAAGCATTTGACTGAGCTTCTCCACACTTCTTTCATGCAGCACTAACATATTTTACTGCATCCACCTTCCTTAAGCAGGTCAGACAAGCTTTAGAAATATCTCTGTTTGGTAGTCCCTCAGCCTCTAACAATTTCCATCAGTGAGTGTCATATTTACTTCTTTTCCACAATTTTGAACTGCAAGTTCCTATGCTCTGGTCTTTTTGGAATCACTTCCTAAGGTATTGGTCATGTCTCTTGTATGGGTGCCCATTTCCCTTATATATAGGTTACCTTTTTTACACTAATAAGGCAAAAATGTTGCCAATGATTACAGCTTCTCTGCCAAAAGTTATTTATCACTCTCAAGAGCCTGCTGGCTTTGGGGTTATGAAAAAAAAGTGTTGTTTACCTAATGAAGGAGCACTTTATGTCATGTCAGTAGTTTTCAACACAGATTGAATTTTTAAAAATCCAATACTTTCACAGCATTTGCTGTTCTCTGTTAAAGACAATATGATGTCATATTTACATTCAGCACACCACTGCCCTTAAACCTGTTCCAGAGTTTAAGGCATAGCCTAAAAGATCAGTAAGATGGGTCTCAGCACTGAACTTCAGGGTGGAAATGGTGTCAGCAGCAGCAGCTGCTGCCCCTTGGCCTGACCACTGGATTCATGGCTGGTCACGGCTGATTCAGATGTGGATCTGAAGTTCCTTGACACTGACCAATTTTCAAAATGCCAGAAGACTTTAAAAGCAATATTACAATAAAACTGTTAAGAACAAACATATATATTTTAAAATTTTAAAACCTTTTTTTAAAATTCCTCTCCTCAGGAGGGAGTTTGGAAGGGGAGGTTACTGTGGTATTTTTGAATCAGCCAATCCAGATACACAATCAGCCATCGTAGAGATCCCATAGCTGGAAAAGATCAAATGTTCATTATCTGATGACAGATCATTTGTAAAAGCAGAACCTTAGCTATGGAACAATCTGCCAAGACCTCACTGGGCTCTATGGCACTTCATTCTCAGAGACTAAACTCCACATAACAAGCAAAATATAATTTTTTTAAAAGTGCAGGGTGTTGACCTCATTATACTGTTAGTTCCCATGGCCCTTCCTCACATCTAGTTATGTAACATATTTCAAATACTTCAGTGAGAAATTCTTTTGAAATATCATAGACTGGATTAAATTTGCAATATATGATGAAAGAGGAAAGGTAGATGCCTAAAGAGAAAAAAAATTAAAGTAGACACAGGTGCCCAGCACCTGCTGAGGACTGAGGGCATATATTATTGGGGCAGTAGACAGCAAAACAATATCCAAACCCCTCCAACAGGATAAGATGTGAATAACTTACTGTACCAAAACCACTTTTCTTCTCTCCTACATCCTCACTTTGTTCAGGTTTCAGGGGCAGAAAATCAGGACACTTGGATTAGGAATAAGCTGTGGCCCTCTCTGGCCAGTTTGACTGTGCACATTATGAGGACAGAGATTGCAGAGTGCACCAGGGATGTTCTAAAATATTTTAAAAATATTTTTAAATACACTTTTTGAACTCATAGAATATTATTCTTCTTTGGGGAAAAAAAAAAGTGTGTTGGCCAGCTAGGAATGAAACAGAAGCTGTTTTGTGGTTTCCTACCTGCTGATGGTTGCTTGGGGCTTTTTTTCATAAATATTCATAAACCGTTAAAGTTCTCTTTGTAAACCTAAGAGAGAAATTCTGGGATTTGTGTGTGAAAAACAGATTGAGCTCTACAGAAAACAGAAGAGACCTATCAGAGTGCTGTCTATGGCAGCTGTCATCTTCATTTTTGTTTCTGGAAAAGAAAAAAAGACACCTGCCTTTTGTGGAAATAAAATTGCCAGAAATGTTCAGAAACAAAGAGGTATTGAAGTAATAAAACTTGGCTTTCTGGGGCAAATTCACACTGACACAGCAAGGTGTGTGTAGAGGTTTCCTTTAAATCATATAAGCACAGTGATATGGTGTTGATGAGCTGAACTAATTAGCTCTGGTTCAGCAACAGGCATCTACACACATGGTACATTGCATGAGGCAGTCACTTCCTAGAAAAATATTCAGGGGAGATGCTGCACTAGGATGATTTACCAGGCAGTTTAACTGTTTCTACTAGTGCCGTTATGGAAGCTCCATCACTGGTTTTGGTAGGAGCCAAGTTTATGCCAATACTTGAAACTTCTAATCAGCACAACCGCCAAACACATCCACTACACATACAGAACCCAAAGAGAAGACAAACACTAATGATCTAGTAATCACTTCTGCACAAATGCCCCCACAACAAAATGGATAAATCTATATGATTTGTTTGGACTACTGAAAATGCAGAACGTCTTACCATCTCTCCCTGCCTCGCAATGAATAAGTTTGTTTTGCTTTATTTTTTCTGAACAGGCAGGAAAATTACTTTGTGGCAACATTCTTTCATTTACACGTCACCTCTTTAGAAACACTCCATTGACCAGATTTTACCTGTAAATATTGATTTAAGATGAAAAAAAAGAAAAAGAACAAAACAACAAAATCCCAATAACCATGGTCATTAAAGCCATCCAACCTGGGGAGAAAGAGACTTCTTGAGAAAGAGTTCTTTTAATGGAGAAGGGTATGACGGGGAAAAATTATTTTGTAGACTTAAAGCATGCTTGCTGCTAAATAACCTCTTTGCATAATTAGGACTTGCAAAGTGGCGAAATGCAATCCAATTAAGTGAGTTAGGTTCATGTGATTAACATCTGTCTGGCAGTATTGCTCTCATAGTTCATCAGTAGCTTTACTAATTAGGACTTCACTAAGCAGAGACATCTGACCTTGCCTCAGCCAGTTCAGATTATTGTTTACTCTTCTGAACTCTCACTGCTTGCTTCTTTCCTTCCTTTCCTTCCTGGTGGACTCTTTCCTGTGATATTCTGCTCCATTTGAAATTATTTCTAGTATTCATCGACATCAAATTATTAGCGCCTCTCTGCTCTCTTATGTAGAACACAAAAAAAAAGAAGATGAAAGAGCTTTCAACAGGCATATTTTTCTGCTCATACTTTAAATTCTCTACAATACCAAAATCAGCACAGGATGCACAGAAAAGCAGCGAGGAAGCAATTAGAAATTTCAAGTAGCAAAAAATGGAAATTATCTTTGCTCACCAAATACTATCAAGGGAAAACAGTGTTGAGTAGAAGATATTCTAGATACTGCCTTGTCCATTATCACTCTGTGTTAAGTGCCCTTAAAATGACACCTAACAGAATAAAAGAGTTTGGCAAGTACACACGACTTTGTGATGGTGATGAAGCAGCAACTGATAAGCATAATATAGAAGTTCTAAGTATCAAGAGAAAATATTATAAATTTAAATTTTTTCCACAGCAATTCATCAAATCAAACAGAATTGCTTCATAATACATAGAACTTATAGAGCACAAGGAACTCGTATATGAATCATCTTTTCCATTTGACATCAGAATTCTTCTATATATATCTCCTAGCAATAATTGCCATGCTACAGAAATAAAAATTATGAATAAAAATTATGAATAAAAATTAACTGTAGTTCTCTGAGGATAAACCCTATCGGCCTGATGCCAGTTACAGCAAAAATGTATCTCTGATATTAAAAAGGCATTAATAAAAGTATTAGAGACAGGGACACAAACAATTAATTAAGCAAATTAGTGGGAAAATTAAATTTCTAAATACAAAAGAATGCTAATTACAGGATTAGAAAGAACTAAGTGACAGAGCCTGTGGTGGCAGGGAACTTCACTTCATAGTCCTTGAGATACTCTTTTGTCCTGCATTTCTAATCTTTCTAGGAAAGCAATTTCACTGCTATATAAACCTCTCAGTGGTCTGTTTAGTTTCTCATCTAACCAAACTGGTTTACAGCTAACGCAAATAATTTTCAAAACAAAAAAAGTACAAGCATTACACCTTGCTCACCACTCCATTCCTTCCTCTGAGTTATATTGTTGCTTCCTCTGCTCCCTGTTCTATGTCACTTTAGCTATTAGAAATGCAAATGCCAAGGATGCTAATTAAAACTTTCATGGACCTTGTAGCTTAGTTCCTAGCCAAATTGATGTCAACGAGTTAATCTTCACTTGTTCTCTAGACCAAGGCGTATTTCCAGATACCATGCCCACATCTGAGAATATTGTTGCGGTAGTGAAGCTTGGTGTGGATCTCTGCAGGAAAAACAGATTAAAGAAAAAAAAACCATTCCCTCTGCTCCCCAGTAATATCCAAAAAGCATAATAAAAGCTAATTCTAATTCTAGCTGACACCTGAATACAGAATTTAAGTGCAACAAGTTGTGCTTCATTCACATTTCAGTGATAAAGGAACCACTTAATCTAAAATGCTTCACTTGCACTCTATCAGTTTCTCTAATAAATAAGTCAGAACAAATCACTCTGCTTTTCAGACTCTTGACTATACACTTTAAGAGTATTCAATAGATTAATTTCCAGTGGGGGAAATGTTTTCCTAAACTGTATACCCACAAACATATACCTGTAAAATATATCTTGTGAAGATAATGAAAAGAAAATTAAATGCAGGCTGCAGACAGAATGATAGAATGGTTTGGGTTGGAAGGGACCTTAAAGATGATCTACTTCCAATCCCCCTGCCATAGGCAGGGACACCTTCCTCTAGACCAGGTTGCTCAGAGCCCCATCGAGCCTGGCCTTGAACACTTCCAGGGATGGATGGACATAGATAACATGGTATACCAAACTACTTACTATTCATAGTGGGGATTTTTTAAACATGGTCAGTGCTTTATATACCAGTCCATGCTTATTGTCCTGAATGCTGTCAGGTGATGCTGTTGGGTGAGTGAACTGATCCAGAAGCTTCCCTTTGCACAGAGACCCAGGCACAGGTGTTACAGGGCAACTTTTTTACTGTGCTCCTTCGCTTGCAAGTTCTTTAAAGGATCACAGCACTTGCTGTATGACAAGCACGTTGTGGCTACTTCATTTGCCACCAAAGAGCAGAATTAAGGTTGTGGGGGTGCATTTATAGTATGTTTTAACCTCAGATTTCATTTCAGTTATACCTGAAGTCTCATCATTTAAACTCACATCTATATAATTTATAATTGATTTTATTCAGGATACCTAAACCTAGACATACAACTTCGATTTAAATCTTAGATTTAGGCCACAAGTCAACCTAAGAGGTTTTGAACTGATATTTCCATACTGATCCTAAGGCTGTGGACCCACCTTATTTGCAAGAGGCTTCAGGTCAGGCTTACAGCTGTCAGTATTTCAATAACTTCACCAGAGACAGCTCAGGAAATAAGGGATTTGAAGGTTGCCAGGGATTTAGCTTTGGCTGAGGAAACTACACACACAAATTCAAGCCAGCTCAGGTGGACCTTCATAAAAGAGAAGATGGAAAATATCAGTGGGGAAAAAAGTGACTAACTCTTTGAGATACCTTTCAAGAGACATCCTTACAACTAACTGAATCCAAGCAGGATGAAAGACCTCTTGCTTGTTTCTGAAAATATGGATGTAATTCAATTAGACATAATACAAACAAGTTTTAGATTATCAAGACAATTCAACCCCTGAGTTGGGATCCAGATAAATCAGTCCTTCCTGTACTGTCTCCCTGGGAATCCTCTGTTTCTGCTCTTCTGAATACAGTGATGAATCCTCACCTGCTTTTCTCCTCTATGCTCGCATTATCCATAACTTTCTTGCTGTAACTTTTTCTCTTTCTGTATAGAGCAGGATTTCAAAAGTTTAGTGGAAAGAGTCTAGTCCCTCTTTGTCCCCTAGTGTCCCACTGCCATCTGTGACGGTGTAACCATGTGCCATCATGACTGATCACCTCACACCACCACCTTCCCACTCTTACCAGGCCATGGAAGAGTACCTGGCACAGACTGGGCATGCTGGTCAGAATTACAGTTTCCAGGAACTCAAATCTCCCATAAACCTGCTTGAAAAGAGCTCCAGAAAAAGAAGGCATTGCCACAAAGAGAAAAGGGGAAAAAAAGAAAACTGCTAGTAACCCTAACCATGTGTACTTTCCTATCATGGGTGACATTAATAAATAAGGATTTGCATCCAGAAATTAACTGTTCAGTTAATTTTCACAAAATACAGCTCCTAGTGCAGACACCCCTGACCTTTCACCTGGATATTAACTTAACAGAGAAATAGTTCTTTGATCACATCTTGAGATAACAGAGAAAATCTCGTATTTTTCTTATAATATTGTGTGTTGAATTTTTTTGCCTACAAATGCAACTCACATCTATAGATCTTGTGGGAAATAAGTGAATGTGTCTTTATTGTATTGTCAGAAAAGAGCCATTTCAAGATATGTTAAAAGTTAAGTGGTTTATACGTATTACAAAAAATAATTTATGTTTGGCTTATATTTATCTTTCTGAAGAAACCACAACTTGCTTTTTTTGTTGTTGTTAAATATTCATTCCACAACAACAGATAGTACTCATTAAGGAGTTTAATAAGATCATCAAGGTCCCTTGGAGTAGGGGAAGTTCACACTGTATTAGTATAACACCTAGAAGAATGCCCTCCTAATCTTTTTTAGAGGCTCTGTTGAGCAAATAAAAGTGATATATAGAGAGAACCATAGGCTAGAAGCAACCTTAAAAATCATCTAGTTCCAACTGCCCTTCCATGGTCAGGGATGCCACCCACTGTATCAGGTTGCTCAGGCCCCATCCAACCCGGCCTTGAACACTTCCAGGGATTGGGCATAATATGTATCCCCCACTAGTGGGAAAAATATATGATAATATTGTTGTTATTGTTACAGAGCTCTCCCACTCTATTTTTCTATGTATCCATAGACAGACAGATAGATCTTGAACATATATTTTAATACATATAAAATTCATTTGAGTTAAGCTCCCTGCACTTAAGCAAATGCAATATAAAGTGCATTTTGTGCTTTACTCTTCCACTTGAGGAATAATACAACATAAACAAGTGCAATGTCATGGATTAGTGAACTGAATCTCTGCATTGTGCCACAGATAGATCACATTTGCTATTAATAGCAGCAATCTGGCTTTTATAATGCTTTTCATAAAGAAGAAACCTAAACACTAGTCAGTTTTAGAGTGATAACAGCAGCCAAACCCAGTGTGTTGAACTCACTCTGTTCATGGTTGAACTGTGAGAAGGCAAAGGCACCAGCAGTGCTAAACAACCTCACACACCCAGAGCATTCTTTATCCAACTGGGGTATTGTGCCCAGTACCGGCCAAGGAGTAAGAACAAATAATTCTTTTGCTCTGGACAATTTTTTCCTGCAACAGCAGGATCCTGTAATCAAGCAGAATTTGCTTACAATGCACTTGAAAAGATGCGAAGAGTTAATGCAGTGACCAAAAATAAATGCCAGCTCCATTATCCTGAACTGATGTTATCCCTTCTATCAGTATCAATATTTTTGTTAATAAGTAGCTCTCTATACAAAAGATTCAGAATCCACCCAAGGGGAGGAATGGTAGAGATACCTCATTCTGAAAACATTTAGGTGAATGATCAATTTTGGAAAGCGTACATGCTACAGAACCCTGTCCTATCTACGTAAGCAAGAACAAAACCTCAAGCCAGTTCAGCAGGAAAAGAAAAATATTATCTCTACAGCTACCGTTATTATGGGCACAACCTGGTACTAAGGTTATCCAGTGACTCTCAGGAGAACGTGTCACACAGGGGATTCTTTTTCTCTCCTGCTTGCTCTCTTCGCTCTAATAGAAATTACATCTGTAATTCCTTATCCACCCCCTCTCCATTCCCCATCTTTATGCATACCTGCCCATGATAGTAAAAGAGTTCATATGCATTTTCCATACAATTTCAGGTTTCTGACTTCTCTTTAGCACCAAGACAGCGACCTTACCTAAATCAGAAGTAATGCAAAGAAAAGTTCGAAAGCAGATATGCACACTACAAGATTAACTGGAGGAACTCAAGACAACGTGAATTACTATTCTGAATTTTTCCCTAAATCCAGTGATGTCCAGAGCATCTTCAGCCATCATATCATCATGATCCTAGCCTTCCCTAGACTGAGCTCAACCACTCAAAAAGTACCATGGGATTTCCAAGTGCATTTATTGCTTACGTTACGTCATCAGGGTTAGAATACTAAACTAATCCCCAGAAAATAATAAACTGAGCTATCCTGTCAAGTCTTTATTTAGGCAGCCAGTAGTGCTGTGCCATAAAGATCTTAAGGGGATTTGAAACTGTCCTCTCAGCAGGCTGCCATAAATGTTTTGCTTCACTTTGAGAGAGCTGACTGGTATAGTTTATATGAGGTAAGTCAAACCAGCACACTCAAGGACACTTCTGGGGACTAGATGTCAGAGAGGAGTATATGCTCTGGAACTGAAGCTTTGCCTATTTGAATACTATCCAAAAAAAACCCCAAAAAAAACAAAAAAAAACAAACAAACAAAAAAAAAATCCAAAAAACAGCTCTCCAACCACCACTTAACCTTCTTCTTTCAAAGTGTTGATTTAATCCTTTCAATCTTTTGGTCAGTGATCCAAAACATATACTAATAATAAAGTGGTAGCAAGTACAGTAAAGAGATGGAGGCCTTGGAAGTGTTAGACAAATACCTTTTCATGGAAAACACATTTTTCTATAGAGATTGAGGGATGCGGTCTGAAGAGAAATGCTAGTCAGCACAACACATCTGTTTGTTTACTAAGTCTCAAACAACAGCATCATCAGCCTAGCTCAAAACAAAGTAAAATGAAAACAACCTCATCCAGTTCTACAGAGAAAGATCAAATGGAGGGGGAGATACAATGTCTTTCACAAATAACAGAAAAGATTAATAGCCATCTCCAGCTTTTGAAGCTCTGTAGCTTCTAAGAACAAGAAAGACAAATATTTTGCTACTTAATTGCTGAGTAACTTAAAAACCAAGGTAATTGGATTTCTTTTCCTCATTAGCAACAAGAAGGATAGAAGTTATAAGGCAACATTAACATCTTGATATATATGACAAAACAAAAGTCACACTTGCTTCCAGAAACTGGGAAACATGAAAATTGTTACAATGAGCATAGGAGAGAGAGACCGTCATGCACTGAAGCTTCTTTGGGAAACTTTTAACAAGAAAAACAACAAACATTTTCTTGTGTGATCTTCCAGCAGGCTAATTTTCACAGCTTGTCACTGAGCAAGCTCTAGTCTCCAAGCACATCCAATACAGAAGTGGAATTTTCCTTGGAGAAAAGTAGGACACTCTCCTCTACATGTTGAGGGACACAGTACCCCGCACAACATGAGGGTCACATTCCTGAACCACTTTGGGTTGACTTCTAGGCCAGAACCTATATGACTTGTGGGGAAGAATCAGTCAAGCACAAGTTCATTAGTGGGGGTGTCAGTGTGCCAGAGTGGTCAATATCATCTTAAACACATGAATTTAGGAATATTAAGACTGGTTTAGAGAGGAACAATGTTATATCTGCATTATTTGCATTAGGAACTGGAACGATTATTACTGAGTTGGCATGCATGTTGGTAATATCAATCTGCAACGCCAGTTTGTAGACTAAAGACAGATAATAATTTTATCCTGTTATTAAAAAAACCAAACCTGGTCTTCCTTTCTCTATCAACACTATTGATAGTAAAAGCTCCAATTTTGATCATTTTGCATGAATTTAACAGTATGGTTTAGAAAAAAAAAACCTCTGATTTATAAGATAGAAAAGAACTCAGGTTTGCTTTTGTTTTTAAAAAAACCCAAGTTTTAACAGGGACACCTTTCAGTAGATCAGATTGCTAAGAGCTCCATCCAACCCAGCACTGAATGCTTTCAGAGATGGGGTGACAGGATGGGAAGGCAGAACTAGAAGTAAAGGGAGTGAAAGCACTCATATCAAAAACTGTAATCTTCACCTTTCCCAAGCCACTTACATTATGTGATGCTGCATGCACGAGCATTTAACCTTTCAACTTCCCCTAACAGAATTCACTATCATTAATGGCTTTCCAAACACCTCTTTTATTATATTTTGTCTAGTTGTCAGTCATTGTTCAGACTGGTCTATGACTTGGTTGGGGGCAGTGGGGGTGCCTCTGTTTAACATGAAAAAATGGAACATTTTAGTGGTGATAGGAGTGACAATCACTTAATACTTGATTTTTTAACTTCCGCAGCGTTTATACCCTTCAGTTTGGTACTCCTTTAAACACCCATTAAGGCTATTCTGTATTATTTTTCATTTATTTTGAGGAGGTCAAAGAAGTACTGAAGCTTCCAGCAAGCTTGTAATTTTGAACATCTCTGCAACTGTACCTCTTTAAGCAACTTCCCCCCTTGAAGTCTGCTCTTTAAAGCCAGAAACACCATATAGCCTATTAGAATATAAAGTAAGGAATAAGCTGAATAGAGTAACTGCCAGATAAAGCATTCCAGGAATTAAATAAGATGAAAATGTTTCTTTCTGAATTCCTTTCAAATTAATTCTCTGTAGCAGAAAGAATTCAAAACAGAAACGTTTGTTGAAAATTCTGGTATCTGCCATCTAACAAGTTTGTAAATCTTTATAAATTTGCTAGTTAAAAGGAATGTGTGGTTTGTATTTGACACTGGCAGAGTTCCAGGTACTATTAACCAGGCAATCCATTAACACTTGGGGGAAAAAAGAAAAGAGAAAAACCAACACAAAATAAACACCCAGGAAAAATTATGCCCAGGCTTGCATTTTTCAAAAGAAGATTTAAATAGGGTTTATGTGCAGAAATATAATCTGATCTGTTTCTACTAGTGTAATATGATATTTGTTTTAAATATAATTTAAGTAACCATTCAAACAGCTACTAAATCCTTCACCTAAATATCAGCCTCTACACAGGGGAAAGGTTTAAGATGTGCAGCTCCAAAAATGCACCAAAAGGTCAAAAAGGAATTCTCAAGAACTTCTGACATCAAAAGAGTCAATCTACGCTTTGAAGATCTACCCTTGCACAAGAACAGCAGAATACATTTATGGCAAATTCCTCCTCCTTCAGATTTCCTTCTCCTTCTACAAAACACCCATGACTGTGAACCACCATGACTCCGTAAGGTCCTCATGATTCCACACTGCCAGTGTAACAGCCCCGTGAACTACCAGACCCATTTGTGTATATTTCAGACAGAACCCTGGGTTATTAAACCACACTAAAGAGAACCTTGACCCCAGAAAACAAATCTGGCAGGAGGCAGAAGTGGGAAGGCAGCAAATGTTTCCTCTCACCACCCTCCATTCATATTAAGACTGCATGAGTTCCTATGAGGTACACAAACACATGACATTGCCTCCCAAAATGACTTTTCTATAATATTTTACTATATCTGGTCTGGAAAAGAAATTTATTTATTATTTTCTGTAATAAATGACCATTGTCACCAAAAAGAAAAAAACATTACAAATATTTGTGGGTGTGGGGGGAGTCTCAGAAAAAGGTAGCTAAAGTTCCAGGGGAAACACTTAAAATTGTCTGTGTACCACCAACCATGGCTATTAAAGCTGCTAATTTTAATAATCATTTGCCTGGGGAGATGTGGAGGTGTCCGTGCATGTGTGCACGTCTGCGTTCATAATTCTTCATAAAAAGTCACAGTGCTAATAGCCTAGAAACACTTTACTTTTTTTTCCATCATTAACTGATTGTCAGCAAGGCAAGTTTCCAACATTGTTCTCCTTTGAAATACTGCAATTACAACTGTTCTTAAATATTACTGGATTTTGAAGGCAAGCAGATGGTTCAAATCCACTTCAGCTTTTACCTTTGTACTGTTGAATAATAGTTTGGGGAGCATGTAGTCCTTTCTTATGTGCTCCCAGCAATGAAAAAATGGAAATAAGTGACTGTTATTTGCTCTGGACAACCTGTGTTTCTTGAAAGCCACACACTGCTCAGAAAGCAGGAAGTGCATCCCGGGAGTCAATGGCACTCTCAAGTGATAGATCTCAAGGTCACATTTGGCCCTGTGCCTCAGAAGGTAGCCTCAAAAAAGGCTGAGAAGATTACTTATATAATTAACATCATTGCCCCTGTGCCTTGCAGAACAATTCACTTGTGATGATCATTTTCTTCTCCAGCCTCATGACTCAATCACTGAACATTCAATTATTCTATCATAAAACAAATGGGCAACAATATTATTGTTGTTGGAATTCCCAGGCGAAAAAAAAAAGATAAAACTTGCCAAGTGAAAAGAACTAACTATCCCCCACCTCGTTGAAATTGTAGTCTTCTTATCTGCTAATTCAGTCATTTCAGTCTTATACTTCAATACAGTCTTGTGTAAATTACAGAAAATAATAAAAATCATTACTTCTCAAAGCTTTCTTGACCTTTCTTCCAACAGAAATTGGGCCACTCAGAAGATATGCTTCCACACCTAAGCTTTTCTGCACCCCTAAGAACACCTCACTATGCAGGACTGAGCAAAACCACAGAACTGTTCTCCTTTTGTAAGGAGGAGATGCATGTTCCCACACATATATAGGATGTCACTTATTACTATTTCTAGATATTTTTCTGCCAGTCTGGTGGTGCTGAAATTCTCATTATATAAAATGATGCACAAATTAGCAAAACTGAGGGCACCATCGCCTCAGCAGTCTTGTTTTACCAACCCAAGCTGTGTGAAATGTATTCATTCTGTGTGTCCTGAGAGCAGGGATTTCATTTGGGTAGCCTGCTTGCAGACCTAAGACAAAATATGGCAATCCAGTGATGCAGCATGATCCAGCTGTCAATAAAGAATTAAATCTTTCCAAATTTCATTCTCAGTCCCTACTTGTAAGATCAGTTTATCTGTGGAGTAAGAAGTGAAGCTGAGCACACAGACAATCCCAGTCCCACCTCAGACAACACACTGAATATTACTACTGAAACATTTAGGCCCTCATTATGGTACTTGCTAATACCATACCTTGCTTTCTGTATCAGTATCGTGAAAAAACATTCCTAAAGTCCTGAAAGAGCCAACCTCATCTTCTTGAGCTCAACATGTGGGCAAACCTAAGTTATACCAGATCCAAAATGATACCAAAATACTCTCATAATTCCAAAATTGGTCTGGTCAATGGCAATGAGAGGATGGAGTATGTGATTTCCTATACATGAGCAAACATAGTTTGCAGGCTATAAAATCCCATAAAAATCTTAATAACAAAACTTGGCATTACATACTGACTTTCAAGCACAACTCTGATCTCATCAGAACTGAGACAATCTCAGCAAAACCAAAGTAAATATTTAGCACAAACCTGGTCAAGTTCTAAGCATTTAAAACAAAGTTTTAAATTTAGAGTCTTAATCACTGGCAATGTTAGAGCAAAATTTGATATATTTGCAAAATTGCATAAGAGGTTATGGAGCAGAATCTGACAACAAAAAGTAACTACCAACCCTTTATAGTGGTGTTTGTTCCAAAATTTAAGTGGACAATTATTTCAGTGAGAACATCCTACCAAGATGAGACAACTGTAGATTTCAAAGACATTTTCTCCTGTTTTTCTCGACATTTGGCATTTGTTTTGAAGTTTGAATGCAAAGCAAAGAGGGAAAGAAAACACTCCACATCTCAGTGTGTAACATCACACTGACTTTGTAGGACAATATAAACACAATGTTGACCTCACATTCTTGTTGCAAGGAGAGATCTAAAAATATCTCCATGTGTTTTACAAACCAGCAAATACTTATGTGAAAGAAGGGCAGTGAAAGAAGATGCAATAAGAGCACATTACAAAAAGAATCTCTGAACAAATTTTTATTTTATTGATAGCTGGAAATACAAGAATTGTTGTATGCACATCATGAACACATGTAGAAAATCTTACCAAGTGCCTAAGATCAGCCATTTATTGGATGATATTTAAAAATTATTCATTCTTATGATTGATAAAGTTCACAGCATACCCATTGCTAACACTTCAACCTTCAGTCTGTGAAGCTTTGTCAACATAACACAGGTTTTATCACCAGAGATTTATATATAGACACTTACAATTTCAGATCAAGCCAGAAAAACCTACTTTTTTGAATTTTTTTCTATCATCTCCTTAAAAGTCACAGGTCCTCAGCTAACAGGAAACAATCACCAACACCCCACAGCAGTCACAGCTGTTTGTCTGCAATGGGCAGTGGATGAACTCTGCAGTCCTGCCTTGCCTGTCATCAGAGCAACTGAAGTCACTGGATAGGATTCAAGTGTGCCATGACTCCTTGCCCATCCACTGACTGGTGCTTCTTTGCCAAGGGAACCACTGCACATAGAGGGGGACACATCAGGTGTAGGTGTTTGAAAACAGCTTTCTGGCCCAACACTTCAGCTATAGGCTCTATCTTTTTTTGTTGAAGGCCAGTTGCACCCCAGGTTTAACCCCACAGCACCCATACTGTCACAGTGTCATGACTTCAAACTCCTCTGACCAGGTCTTCTGCACTGGGAGTGAGCAGGGAGAGAGATGCCACAGGGCTCGTTTTTAGAAAGGTCTTAGTGAGAAACTCTAACAACAAGTGGCTTAGTAAAATATCTAGTTTTATAAGATTGAACAGAAAAAGTAGATAACAAATAGTTCTCATGACCCGTTCCACACTGGGAACCTCACGTTCATGCAACATCAGACACACCCCGCATGGATGACGCACAGTGTCATCTGTGGAGAGAGGTTCCTCCTTTCTGGTCATTTAAGCTACTGTCTAATTTCCTCACAAGAAAACAAACCTCTTTGTGACATGTCTGCTGTCAAACAAAGGATGTTGGCTTGAGAACTCACTGTTGCACTGTTACAAAATGGCCAGGCCTGACAGATAGCTGCAAGTAGAAGATGCCACAGGCTCCTCTGCTGCCATGAGTGGGCTGAGTTGATGTTGAAGCAAATAGGCTACAAAATCACAGAATCATTTAGGTTCAGAAGATCCTTAAGAACATTGAATCCAACTGTAAACCTAGCACTGCCAAGTTCACTGATGCTCCATCCAAAATAAAAGTACCCCCTACATATTATCCTCCTGCCTGGAGAAGAGAAAGAAAATAAATCCAAGGGTGTCTCAGCATGACTCGGGGGAGGAGGATCAGAGGCAGGCAAGGACAGCTCAACCCCAGTTGTCAGGAGGAAAGGGATGGGAACACTGCTGAAGGAATCTCAGGGAAGGCTGAGAGCCATGGGCTTTGACAGAGACAGTCAGTAGCTTTCAAGTGGAGGGCTCTGAAGCTGGGTTACCCCAAGAGAAGGCCACACAAGAAAACCAGCAGGAGCCAGTCCAGCAATTTTCCCTTTCATACTTGGGGGGAACCACCCACACTTTGCCCCACACCACAGTGTTCCACGTGAACTGGGCCACATGCACTTTCAAGTACACAGCAGGGGAGAGAGGAAGGCAACGCCAAGGGTGATGTCAACCCTTCTGAGAGAGCCTGGAGCTCTCAGAAACACAGCAGGTCTGCAGCCACCCAAGTAACAAAGGGCAGTCAGGAAAGATGAATGTCAGACATATTGAGTTTTCTTCACTTTCATGTCCATTCTTAATTGAAGGTCACAATTCTCACTATTTACACATTTCACAAATATGGGATTACTAATATCAGGTAAATCCAAAGGCACTAGGCATTACTTTAATTCTATGCTCTTAGAAAGTAATTTTCAATGCAAAGCATGTTATAAGGAATAGAAAGGAAAAGTAACTTATTATACTAAAAATAGCGAGAGAGGGAGAAAAAACAAATATCTCTTTGCAAGGGTTTGGATTCCTGCTGATAGGAAAGAATGAAGCATAAAAGGAGCTGTAAGATTTATCCTTTGCAAAACACTGAGAAGGGGAAAAAGAAAATACATGGCTTGTTTTTCCTTATTATTACAAATACTTTCATGCTAATCCAGTATTAGACAACACACTTCAGTGTTCCTTGATTTTGCACCAAAGCAAAATGGAAAGGAGGTCTCTGCTTTTTCTGTCCAGAGAATACATCAGCCTCAACTGCCACAGCAGTCAGCTACAAAAGGTAATATGTGATCAACATTAGCATCCCCATGTCACTGTGTCACCAGTGCATGCATCTCATAACTATTTGATCACAAAACGTGGAGCAGCACAATTTTGCAGTGCAGATCTGTTTCCCCTGAGCATTCCTGATGACTTCTGCAGGACCTATAGAGGAATGGACTCGGCACAAGTGAACACATAGCATAATATGTAACACAAATATTGGAAGTCACAAAATGCAGAAGATAAATCCAAAGTGTTGCATTATCTCTATTCATTGTAGAAAATATTAAAGCACAGTGTTAAAAACCAGCATAGTTTTGCCTCTTGACCAAAGTCTACAGGAAGCCTGCACTTTTTCAGGAAAACATTAATAGTAGCTGAAAAGTGAACCCCAGTCACATTTCTGCTTGCGGGTGTAAGTGCTGCATCCTTGTTTTCTACTGAAAATAAAAATTCAAAGCACACAATCACTTGAAGAGAATGCTGGCTCCTACATCCTTCTTGCTTTGAAGCTTCCGTCTGCAGGGGCATCAAAGGAGGTGACTTTTTTTGTTGTTGTTGTTGTGGCAGATGTAACAAATTCTGTTCCTCTGAAATAGTCTAAAAGCTCACAAAAGGTCATAACAGTACGTGTAAGAGCTGGGTGGGAGGAGAACATCACCCTATCTTGCTGCAACTCCTGCAGGTGAGACAGGATGGGCTCTGGAGGGGATAGGCTGTTTGTAATTTAGCACTAAAAGGACTGGGATGGTCCCAAGTGTGGCTGAAGGATGGAGTCTGCAGATGTTTACAAGCTCTTGAGAAAGCACAGGTTTGGTGGAGACTGTACCAGAGGGCTTGAAACTGAGACATCCAGGGGGGCTTCAGAGTTGCAAGGTTGCTTCATTTCTATGCTGCAGCAGGGGCCCTTTGCATGTTTTCATGTCAGTTCACATTGCTGCCACAGGGACTGGAATATTAATATTCAGGGAAAGACCAGAATCTGATTTGTGTTGTTCTTCCCTCTTGTAAGAAAAAAAATAAAGGCAAAAATTATTTTGCACCATTTTCATGAAAACATTTCTAAGCTCAAAGCAGTAAAGAGGATCTTTTATTTGCCAAAGCTGTAAGTTCAGGTAGTCAAATTTGAAAACATAACAACAACACGTGCCAAAGGTATAGTCTAATTTAATAAATTAATTAACCTAATTTAATAACAGATTTATTTTCTTCATTTTTGTCAAATAAAACAATGCAGTAAAAGGCTGGCTACATACCTCTGTGCTAGGCTCTCTATGTTAAGCTCTTAGCTATAACATATGATGGCAGGGATCTAAAGAGATCTCTTCATAAATCTAAATACATCTATATGTCTGATCATGACCTGCTTATTTCAGCTTGTTAACAGAGCCTGACTCATCATATTGATAGTGGTTTATATGAGTAATTTTTGCTCATATAAGTGAACCCTGTTAAATATCATGACAGATTTTCTCCGAGGATTTGAAACTGACCCACATCTTACACACTAGAAGAAGTCATCATACACCACTTAACGAGTCACACTAATGGCCTGTGCAAGGCAAACCACAAACAGGGATTTTAAAAAATCCAAAACAAAACCAACAAAATGCAAAGAACAAAAAGCAGACTACAGGCTCAGACTTGAGGTGGAATCCAAGCTCTTGCCCTGACAATATTGAGTATTACACCTCCAGGGCTGAGTAAAACCACAAATAGAAATAACCCTAACATCAGATATTAAAAAGACTTTTAAAAAGCACCTTACTTGAAAATATATTTATAACCCCAGCACAGGGGAACAGATTCCCACCAATTTTTATGAGAAAAATGAAGCTGATGCCCATTAGGTTCTGCTAAAAAACACACCCCATTCTAAGGATCTGTTTCTCCTGAAACAGATCTTAATTTCTTCAACCTATTCAATGCATGGCTCTTGCACTACTGGTGCCCTCCTGTTGTAGAAGTACGAATATTTTGGAGGGTGCTGAACAATAGAATTAAGCTCAGGAGGCAAATGTGCAGCAGGACCATTACCTTAATTCATGGGAGCTGCATCAATTAAAGTCAATTGAGGACTTCACCAGGACAGCCTGCACTGCATTAAACCCCAAAGTGAAAATCTGCCACTCCTTTGAAGCCAAAGGCAGAAAGAAACTACTGAAAATCCAGAATTCTTCATATGTGAAAGAGCTAGGTTAGAAAAATGTGCTAACTCCTGAGCTGGAAAATCAATCCTGTTTATATGGGTGGCTTCTATAGACATATTCAGACAGAAAGCTGGTTTCCCTCCAAACATTTCTTGCCTGCCTACCTTATCTCTTGCCATTTCCAGCAAGTTCAGATCACCCTAAATCCATACGGCACCCTACAATCTCCCCTGGAGCTTCCCCATAAAGCAGGTCCTGAAAGCTACTGAGAAGTCACAGGATACAAAGCACAAGTTACACAAGACTTTCCCCACCAATGATAACCTAACTTTAAAGCAAGTCTGAGAGGGATTTCCCAGCTTCTTCACAGGAGGAAAGATCCCAGCCACTGCTGGAGTGAGTACCATGTCATCATTATCTAGCCTGGTTATTTCCACACATGACAATATTTTGTTTGAATTCCTGTCACCCCTGTGGCTGACAGGGACTGTTTACCAGCCAGATGTACTGTCCTTGGGCCAGGTTTCAATGTTTTGCCCTGAGAGTCACTTCCCTGAGTGGCTACACAGACCAGTAACAAACAGGAGAGAGAGCAGCAGCACAACAGCACAAATTAGGAGAGGGATGAAAGGTTCATGGCAGGGAACAGAACTGTCCCCCCGGTGAAGTGATGTAGGTTTACAAGGATTCATGCTTTGTCTTCAATTACCCGTGCTCTTGCTTCTTCTGCCCACTTCTGCATTTGAGGGGAAGAGAAACTTGCCACCTTGATTTTAGCACATTCCAGTTCTATTTGTTCTCATTTCATTCGAAGCCTTCAGCTCCCTCCCATGAGTTATCGCATGCCCAGGAAGACAAGGCAATCAGCGCCACAGGAGATGGTAGCCAGCTGATAGACACTGTCCTAGCCATGCATGTCCTCACTGACCCCAAAATCCCCTTTTCTACTGCTTTTCAGGTGACAGGCTTCTTTGACAGAATGATAAAAACTGCTAGAAAATACAGCTGCTTCTCCAGCTTCAAACTGGTCTAGTGAAAAGTATCCCTTCCCATGGTGGGGCCTTGGGAATTAGATGGTCTTTAAGGTCCTGCCCAACCCAAACCCTACTGGGATTCTATGTCCTAAAAAGATCTCACTGTTTGCAAGCCAAGCAACTGATTACTAAATAAGCTTGCATTGGAGTTGTGTCTGTACAAGGCAAACGGTCACCGGAGTCAGAGGTGCAAATCTGTGCAATTAGTGTGCTGTGTAAAAACCGTGCTGCATGACCCACTCCCTGCTCCCCCCCATAAAATACCAAAACCAGAACAAAAACCCATACCTTTCATTTGCAGCTGAAGAAATGAAAAGTAAAGGAAGAGACTGATACTAAAGGATTAAGTAAGAAGAAGCGCTGGGTGCCTAGCTAAAAGAGGGTCCTTAAATGCAGTACATCAAGAGAGCAGAATCTGAAGCATATTCTATATTTGTGCCATGTAAAGGAATTTTCTGGCTGGGTATAGGTAGACTGTAATATTACTGTGCTTTGTGCATTCTAGTAGGTTCTGTTCAGGAAGTGACAAACAGATTGGATTTGATGGAGGGCACTGGAAGTGGAACAGTCTGTAACCCACACTGCTGAATCCCTCACTATCCAATTCACATCAGAGCATTTTCCTTAAGCAGACATTACAAGAGAAAAGCAAAGAACGACAACTTCGTCATTTGAATTTCAAATGCAATTCAGTGGGTGGCAGAAGTTAATAACACGCATTTTACAGCGCCCTAATTGCATGACAAGCACTTCAATGTCTTTTCAGAATTGTTTTTCCCCTTACATCTAACCCCCTTTCCTTGCCTTCATGTGCATCAGCATTTCTTCCAGATTTTTTCTTTTTTTCCATATTTTATCAAATTAATATCCCCTGTTCACTCCTTATCACTTCCCTTCCTAACCCCTGGCTGCAGTTATCCATCCAAAAAATCTGTCAGATGCATTTTGTTTCTCCTCTCTGAGGCAAAGAAAGATTTTGTTTTCTTGCTCATCTTTTTCTGGCCCCACAGACAACATTGACCATTGCATAGTCTAAAGGATACCTTGTATGAACAACTCTCAGGTATATTTTCATGGATATTTCTTCTATTATTGCCTTAAAGTCATGTTACCCTTTCACTTTTCCAGCCTTTCATCAGATATTTTAACTGTTTTTCCCTTTGAATCAGAGCAGATTTGTAGGCCACATGCAGAGATTGAGTTAGGGAAAGAAAAGGGGATGTTATGACTGGCTGTGCCTGCCTGAAGCCGCTGCAGAATTAATCCAGACCCAGCAAAGCCAGGCTTAGACACCAATGTTTCCCAAGCTGGGGAATGTTCAAGGACCATTTTTTGTGTTTACATTTAATGCCACACCTGAAAGGACTTACAAGAAAAAATACTTCTGAGAATCTAGAATCTTCATGCAAAGAAGATCCTAATACAGTTCTCTATCAGCTTCCGAGGAGCAGCATGCTTGACTCCAGAAGTTCAGACACTTACCTACCCATACTCATCTGCTACCTCTTAGCACTCACAGTTTAAGCTTTTTTTTCACCAAGAGCAGCACCTGAGTGCAAAACACAAATATATTCTGTTTCATGATAAAAAGTAAGCCAATGTAGTTATAAACAGCAGCTTATAGTAGTTCCAATGCTGTTTTAATCACCTCAATCTTCTCTCTTTCATAAGACTGCCGATAGTCTGGAGCTACTCCAGATTTAGCAATCAAGAAGATACAAGCACTCCTTCAGAAAGAGAAGTAGTCTGGCTTCCTATTATGAAACCACAAAATCATTCAGTTCTTCTCTGAGTCACCCCACATCACAGTGGAAGTCGACCTTTGATTCTGCAAACTCAAAGACAGTCAACATCAGTTGTCAGAAATTACCCCACGTCCTTTTTGTGAATGAGGTACCTCAACATGGTAACAGATGTTTTGGTGAATGCAGAGTGTGAATCAGTTTAACTGCACAGCCCCACATACTGAGGGAAGTCATAGGACTAAAACTTGAAATGGGGAAGTGGCAAAAACTAAAGAATATTCTTCTCCCACTTAAGCACACCCACACAGATTCATGACTGAATTTCAGAGGCACGTATTGTGACTAATTTCAAAAGAGGCAAAGGGGAACACGACAGCTCAACAAAAGCCACGAGATACACTCCACTGTGCCCACTCTCACCAAACAGCCCATTCCCCATACCAATACACACTGCAGTTTTATCCAGCAATGTGCACCAGCCTGGCAAGATGCATCAACCTGGTTAATTGTGGACCTTAGCTTTACCAACACAGGTGAAGCATATTTAAATACTGTAGAACAAACTGTGACTACCACACCATGATTTAGGATGAAAAGGAGATGAGATACCAACAGAAAAATACTGTGGTGTAATACTTTATGTAGCCACAATGTAATTATCCAAACTGAACTTAATGTAAACATAAAAGTTAATAAACTTCCTGCTGTGAAAAGTACTAAGAAATGTTTAGTGACAACAGGTGATTAGGACCATGGCTTAAGTCTCACACTGCAATACCTCAGAGATCTTTGCTTCAAGATTCCTGCCAGAACACTGATGAAAACAGTTTTCAGCCACAAGTTCAAGCAACTTTTTACTGATGTGTATTTTAATGCTCACAGAGCTGCCAAGGTGTTTTAGCACTGAAGTACCAGAACCACCATGGCAGTAGGAATTTACATCTGTGTAACGCATCTTTTACAAAGAGAAAACAATTTTAAGTGAAAATTCAGGACAACTGTCTTGACATAACCCTACGCCAGCATTTTTGCATGTAACCCAATCGTCAGGACCATAAATTGCTTTTTCTGCAAGAGCAGGAAGCCATATGCTGTGTCAGGTGAGTTGCCATGCTGACTCCAAGCTGCATATTGCATTCAGGCCAAAAACTGCATTAGATTTAGGACTTTAAAACTGTCTTCAGACTAGCTACTGTACTTTTTTCATTTCATGATCTATTTCAAGGGATGCAAGAATTGCCCATGTGCCTTCTATTCCATGTATTACAGATATTACTATCTAAATTGTATTACATATTGTCGCATTCCACTCTGGGGAACTGCGAGGAGTTTTTTGTAAACTTTCACCATCCGACTGGAGAACCTCTCTGGAGGGTACAGTGTCCTTGGGGGGTCTCCTGCTGACTACCTGTCCCACGTGAGACATGAAATGGTTGCCAGGCAAAGTCTCCCCAGAGACAAGGCTTTCCCCCATCTTCTTCTAGGTGCCTCCTGCAAGTGGCACATGTGCAACCCCTTCCCCACATGCCTCTGACAAACAGTGCTGAGACAGAAATCAAGATTAAATTGACTCCTCACACATATTCCAGAGGTTTTAAATGAAGGCAGAAGTGTTCAAGCCACTGGAAGAAATTCATGAGAAGATATTTAAAGTCACATATCCATCCTCCTGTGGAGAGCTGCCAAGGGAGTGGGCAGCAGCCCTCCCACTCTCCTCAGCCCAGCAACACTTGGGGAAAGAGAACAATGCCAACAGCCTGGGCCTGGGCCTGCCCTGCCTTCCCAGACAACTGTGTAAACTGTGCAGAAATCCTAAAAAGGTTTTGATTTTGTTTTAATACCCTTTCCCCCAGCCCCATGCAGGCAGACAAGCCAACCCAACCCATCTCCTGCATGCCTCTGCTAAGCCTCACAAGCCCTTTGTTGTGCTTCCGACTGTGTTGCCTGCAGCTTTGTGTTTTTACTTCGGAGACTTGCCTCATAACCCCCCTCTGTACAGTTTTAGTGCTTCATTAAAGGGTTTTCTTTCTCTTCAGTATGTGTTTTTACAAACTCAAACCTGTATTTTTAAAAAGCATATTCCAGGTTTGCAAGCCATCACAACAATGTGACACCTTATCCTTAATAGCTAGTGCAACTGAAGGAAGAAAAAGATCTTAACAGATTATCAGGATACTCTTCTTGCTGCTTTGCTTTGTTTCAAAATATATTTACTGAAAAAAACTGATAATCTTACAATGTCAGTTGTTTAGCGATACACCACCAGAAATCAAAATCATGTTTGCCCCAAAACGCAGATATTTCTATTCAGAAACATAGGGTCTTACAACAATTGGTCTATGCCTGGGAGTAAGAAAGAATAATGAGAAAACTTGTATTTTAAACATTGAGTTTTTGTCTTAGAGTAGCTTTGTCTTTCAGCAGCTGGCCTTAGCAGATTTGTCTCTGCACAACTTTGTGATCCAAAGCCACCCAAAACACAATAGAAACAAAGCAGTTATGAATATCTCTCCCACTCCTGCCCTGTGCTGTTGTTTTTTTGAACCAAATGGAGGAAAGGTGTGCATGCAAAATGGGGTCAAGTGCACTCACAGTTGAGAAAACTAAGGCTGAACATCTTCCAGATCACTGAGCACAGAAACAAGTTGCAGCTGCATACAATCTTGTTTCACCTGTGTACAGAGTGCACCTCACCTCAGTGAAGTCCAGCCATGACTGAGGTGGTTCTCTCATCTTTGTATCCCAGCACCTTTCGTCAAGAGAATAAAAGAAAAATGTCACAGAACTGTAAGAACTGCAAGGGGCTCATCTATGTGATGGAATTTCCCTCAGAGTAACAAGTGGTTGTTCACCAGAGTAGTTAATGCATCAATGCTGACCTTATACCCAGGCTCTCATCCCAGACTGTGGCAGTGAAAATGATGCCCAGCTGTAAACATCCAGTGTTTATCAGCACAATGTGGGACTGAGGCACCCCTGCTCCCTCTCAGGGGGAGCTTCCAACACTTGAAACTCAGTTTATAAATAACCAGGGAAGGTATCAAACCTCCATCACAACCTCAGTGCTGCTCCACACATGGCTTTGGTTAGAATTGAGTGGAAGAACGTTGGGGGGCTGGAAGTAAAGATGGAAAAGCAGTAAAGGGCTAAATTCTGCAGTGGCAATGAATTCTCTCCTGCAGTAGCACCAGCCTAACCGTTTCCCTCCGGTCCCAAGAGCAAGGGACAAGCCCAGCCCCTCACCCCCCAGCCAAAATCTCCCAATATTTCTGCACTTCCCAAGAGAAACCCACCAGCTAAGAGACTGCAGCCAGCTGCACCCTTTTCCCCATTGTCGTGGGTTTACTCAGGAAGAGTCAGTTTTGCAAGTGACTTATGGTGCAGGAAGCAGTCCACCTTGCTTCCTGAGAAACAGAGCCAGTGACCAGCTAGTTTTAAGTATTGATGGGTATATAATCCAATTAAAAATTGTTCTGCCTCCAGGGAAAAAACCATATTTAAGAGAAATACACTTGAGAAAAAACC
>VZTJ01001485.1:343208-360267 GCA_013397795.1 Orthonyx spaldingii | reverse complement strand
TTTTCTCCTGGGCGGCTGCTAGTTGTGAGGCTGAAAACCATAAGAACTGTATTTCTTGTGGAGAAGTCAACGTGGTAAAGCAAGAGAAAACTCCTCTCCCTAAATAAACTGAAAAAAGACTAATTTAAAAGTGGTAAACTGACTAAAAGTCAAAGTGTTGGGTTTTTTTGTATTGTCATTAAAAAAATAGAGAGGTCGGAAGAGCAAAAGTGTTCTAATGGTTTTGTTCTGGTTCTTAATTTTTTTTCTTCCTTTTAAGTCTGTTAATAAACTCTCTTTATATTCTTTAAAGTTTGAGCCTGCTTTACCTACTCCTAATCCTTATCTCACAACAAAATTAAATAAAATCTGGTAAGTGTACTGACGTTTAACCAAAAAACTCAAGTAAACGAACTTAACCCACTACACCCATGTAGGCCACATCCTTTGTCTCTCTTAAGTATCCATCGTTCTGGTCTCTTAGACAACAAATTGGAGAAAATTCCATAAGAAAAAAAAAAATTTAAAAAGAACAAATCCTAACCTCCAACAGAAATATATGTTTAAAATCCATTTATGAAAATGACTGGGATTTGCTGATACACAAACTTGTGCAAAACCCTGAAAAACAACCCCACCAAACTCAGACATTAGTATCATACAACATTTTCTGC
Organism: Orthonyx spaldingii; assembly: GCA_013397795.1. Taxonomy (NCBI): domain Eukaryota; kingdom Metazoa; phylum Chordata; class Aves; order Passeriformes; family Orthonychidae; genus Orthonyx; species Orthonyx spaldingii. Next base: position 359,614 of record VZTJ01001485.1, on the reverse strand, counting down.
ACTGTAAAATACATCTTTGTAAAGGAAGTCTCCTCCTGAGCCTGAGTTGGTTTGGGTTCTAGTAAATTGAGATTGAGAAATGGGACAGAGATACAAAGGGAAATATTAAAGATAACACTTTAGGATACAGCAAAAGAAGGGATGAGGGAGAAGAAGCAAAACCTGACATTTTGAACATGCATTTGAGAAGGCTATTACAGGGAGGAAATTCTTCTATGTCTAAACTCATTACATTCACATTTACCCAAGCCTAAAACAACCAATCCCAGGAACAAACTGGTGTGTTAGTTCTATCCATCCCCCAACTGCCAACACAAGCACAAATGTGTTTATTCTTTGCCCCAAAGGGCCACTGATAGTTTCACCATGAAGGTCTAAGGATCCTGCTCAGACTGCCAGACACAGCACACAGACAGCCACCTTTCCCATCCATGTTACTTTTTCCCAAGGTATCTTCATGTTGTCCTAGACATGAAGCTTGGTGGAGAGCTTCACACCAAAATCCTGTCTCACTCCATCTACAATTTTGGAGCAGTGCTGGAGGTGTCATTCTGTCTTTGATCTAATACTCCCATCTACTGCCGCACTGCAGCCCTGCAGCTGCCTCACCTGAGATCCAGCACAAGGGAGAACCAACTTCCTGGTCCCTACATCTGCTACTCAGCCTTACAGGGTGAGCTGGGGTATAGTATTCAGAGAAGCACAGATGTAAATACAAGCCATCAGTAAGGCAAAGGGTTTGGGAGCCAAAAATACATACACCCTTTAGATATGACAAAACCATCTTTTTAATGAAACACTTTCTGCCTGGATATGAGGTGAAGAACCCACAAAAAGCAAGTTGCAAAGGGAAGCTTCTTCATATGAGAGAAAGGCATACGTCACTTTGGCCCCACACTCTTCTGGCCAGCTTCCCAGGCATACACCACACGTCAAGAGCTTCAGACCAGAAAATCCGTTCTAGAACAAGCAAAACCCACAGTCCCAACAAGCTGACATTTTGCAACCAAGGAGAATGCAGAAGCAGACCATAGAGGGTCTGGGCAAACACAAAAAGATATTTTTGGCTTCTACCCAGAGAAGTAGAAGTCCCAGTCATGTGTAGTTCAAAAGCTAAAGCAGATATGGGCAACCAAAGCATGTTGGTACTTTACAGAAATTTCGCTTCTGGTCACAGGAGATGCAGAGAGCATGGGAAGAGAGCACTCCCATAGCAGAGGTCTGGTGCCTTTCCTGAAAGTCACACTGGCACATCATTAGGCCACCAAATTGCTTCAGTACAAAGGGAGATCAAATCAGCATAGCTATGCTGTAAGTAGTTTGAGGCAAAATCATGTTCACTTCAAAAAGGAAAAAAATTCAGACTACACTCCTGAAACTATGCCATGGAAAGGAACTACTTTTTCTTAGGCTTAGGATTTTCCACATCAAAGTAAGGCAGTTTTCAAAGATATTCCTATAAACAACCTCATGCTTTTTCATACACAGGGCAATAGGAAGATACAGAAGTGAATGAAATTGCAACAGCATCCTGTCACCCTGAACCACCCAAGAAATGAGAACGAGGACCTTCAGTGCAAAATGTGTCAGTACATCAACCAGTTTAAAGGAGACACATCCAGCAAATGCAAACATAGGATGGTGTGTTTTCTCACATCCAGCATAAAAACCTATACACAATGATAAGTGGTAAAGCAGATGAGATAACATGGTCTCGGAGCAAGAGGTCTGATTGTCCCAGAGATTCTCCACTCTTCCCATGGCCTTCCAAACTTCATTTAAGCCATATATTTTACTACAGCCCTGAGTGCTCAGTGGTCTGGAAAATTGCACAGTAAATAAGATGGCTGCCAGTGTCTACTTCTACAGAAATACTTCTTGTGATGGCCACAGAAATTAATAGAGCTTTCACTTGCTGAAGTGCTTCTATTTCTCTAATGCTGCTTAGAATTTGTGGAAAGATCAGTCCTTGGTGAGGTGTGAACTTGACTAAACAAGTACTTACAGGCCCATTTGGAAAAGCTTTTGTCTAGCTGCATTTTCTTTGTTTAAGCTCAGGAAGAAGTGCAAGCCCCAAATCTGCCAATGCACCTCTAATAGTATTTGGAGAATTAGCTTTTTTTTTATTAGCAAAAAAGTACAGACAGTCAAAAAGAGATTTTGTGAGCTCAGACTAAAAATAGTAGTGAGCATTTATTCATCTGTAAGTCTGTTTGCCTTGGATAGTTTTTCATTGATTTTACTGGGGCTCTTCCAGCTCTATCAGCTTGAAAAGCTTTTAAGAAAGGTACTGCTTTGTCAGATGGGCTGCTTCCAAGGGTTCAAAGCAAGAAGTTCCCTTTAACTTTAGTGTCAATCCAATAAATAAAAGGGATGATCAAGGAGGCCAGAATTCTACCCTTACCAGTCTAGATCTGTATAATCACACATCCCCAAGGAGTGCAGGCTCCTCTTCCTCACACACGTACAATGGCCAAACAACCACATTTGGAGAGCAGGACCCAAACAGCTCTGCTACATACACATTGAACTGTGTCCTGGTCTCCTAGGTAAGCAGCACCACCCCAGATTAGTGTAGTAAGAGAAGTGATTTAGAAGACAGAAAATCATACAGAATTAGGGAGCATGCTGCTGGAACCTTACCCCCTTTTGCATTAGACCTAATACTTTTCTAAAGAGCTATACCAAAGCATTAATTTAATTTGTGCTATAAAACATTCAAGAGGTCCTTTGGTTGACAGACTCATAACTAAAATGCAAATTCATCTGATGTAGCAGAAATCATAAATCAGTTGGTAAGAGAAAAGCTGGGGAAGATGGGTAAACCTGCTGCTGTCCTGAGCAGATATTTAGCAGATGGAAAATTTCACCCACGGAACAGCAGCACTGACCACTTTCAGCTATCAAAGGTCCTGCAGTGCCTTCTGGAGTCTTAAGGCTGCTGTCTTAGGCAAACACAGGTGGTTATACTTGCCTTTCCTCCACTCCCTTTACTGCATCCATTTCAGGAGTTATCCTCTTGTTTTTGCACTGGGGATGTTCCTGCTGGCAGGTGCTGAGTTCCCTCAGATGCGTCAGTAAACCTCTGCGGGGGGAATCAGTCTCTATACACTGTATAGGCAACTCTTAGGGATCCTTTGGCGTACAGGGCATATCTTAGATGTCCCATGCACCATACCCTGTAAAAGTAGCTTAGCACAGAGCTTAATAACTAAGCTAAAACCACTTGCGGCGCTTAAGAGACTACCTCAGCTTGTGATTTAATGCAGCTTAGTGTGTCTAATCACAAAATCTATGTCTCACAAAAGAGATCTTGTCATACTAAACAAAGGATTATCCAGTGAGTGTCAATGGAAATAAACTGGCTGCTTGAAGAAAATCTCTTTAAACACTATTCCCTATTACCCCTTTCCAAAAATAATTGGAGTGTACTGCATTACTCATATGAAGGATGTCACTGATTAACGTCCCCATGGAATCTTAACCTACTTTACCAAAAGTTTCAAGGCCAGACTTCTGAAGTATGACCACTAATATAAGTGCTGTCATTTCTGCATAAAAATCCTAACGGGTTTCAAAGAGAATTTTTTTTAAGAGAGTGCCAGCTCTCTTGATTTTTGAGAATTGGCATTCAGTGCCCAGCCCATTGAAATCAATGAAAAACATTTTGTTCCCTCTAGTCAGGGGATAATTTCACATGCCCACCTTCTAACTTTGTCACAGGAAGGACAATTGAAAGCAGACTAAGCAGGCTGGATCTGGGGGAAAAAAAAGTCTAAATGTAATTACTTGGTGCAGTTTGTTTCAACTTAATTAATAAAAAAATCTAAGTGATCCTTTCAGAATGTATTCTGATCTCTCATATTTGCCTTCTTCACCAAGTGTTGGATAAGACATACAGGTATCTCTTCTCTATTTTTTATCTACTTTGCGTTTTATATAGCCAAGTGTATCTTGTGCTATCTCTAAATTAAATTCAGACCGTGACTTCTCAGTGACTATTATTAAAATGAAAAGCCCATAAAAATGACTATCAAATCATAATACATATATAATATTCCTTCGTTTTCACAGAGCAAGATAAAATGCATATTAATAGTCATCAACTTCAGTTTCACCTGTATTCCCAGTTTTTCATTTAAAATTTCATCTCCTAGTACAGTCTTTTTATTGTCAGCTAGCCCTAATGTCTGTATTTTAGCATTTGGTTATGGATCAGAAGCACACTTTCAAAACAAGTTTTCCAGTTATCTTCCCTTTCATCAAAGTTCAGGTTTTGAAGATGAAGTGATAGTGTTTGTTTCTATTTTCTCCCTACTCCTTCACCTGTTTTTCCTTTGCCTCAGGGAATTCTCCCAGAAACATAATTTTTGCTGTCTGCATTGCAGCTGCTCAGTGAATCCTCTCCACTTGGCATTTGGAACCCTTGTGCTCTGAACAGCCACTCATCACTGCCATAATAACGCCTACTAAAACGTTTCATGTCCAAAGAGCCTACATGCCAAGGCTGCTCAAGCACAGAGTGTGGACTAGCTATCTGTCCTCTTAAACATATCATAGGGACACAGAGCTCATCTCATTTCCCAAAACGACATAAATCGTAAAGAAAAGTTCTTATTGAAGGGTTAGTTCTACCAAGCCACATAATCAGTGCATATCATTTATAGGTGCAGGTTTTAGTATGTTTACAGTAGTTTTATTCATCAAAGTTTCAAAAATATCTTTATATAACCCCTGCTTACTTCTCTCCATTAGATTGAATTAGGTATCTTTAAAGTGTCTCAGAATTTACTGGAAAATTATAACAGGCATTTTCCTTTTTGATTTATACATATATGCACACATTTTTCATATGTATGCATGTTTAGAAACACACCTATGTTCAACCCCCAAGGAAAGCATAAAGCAAAAGCACTATATAACCTTAAAGGGAGGGTGGGCTTTGATAGGCCTTGTTGTTGATTTCTATTTTAAACCTGTATCAAACTAGGAGGGGAATATGCTTGTCACAGGATAAAACAAAAATATATATTTTACCTTCTATTTTTCATAAATTGTTTCCCTTATAGTGTTACACAATGCATAACATTTATTACAGCCTTAAGCAGAAACACATGGGCATTATTGGTCTCTGTGACTAATCAGCACATGAGGAGAAAGTGTGACTAAATTTTAGCTGATACAGGGTTACCATCACATCCATCTTTTGACAGAATGGGTCAAATGTTCATTTCAAACAGAAGGAAATCCTTTAAAAACAATCATTTTGATTGACTGACATGGAGGCTCAGCATGCACATTTTCAGATCCCTTTGAAAGCTGCATCCTGCAGTCAGAATAAACTATACACTATAATATAATAAATAACATCTGACCAAAAGCAATTACATTTATTGCTTATTGCTGGTAAATGTTTAAAATTGAAGCACAGAGCCAGACTATCTAGTTTAGCCCTAACATCCACTATTTTAAGTGATGCTGAAAACAGCCAGAAGCAAAACAGAGCTTGTCACCCAGTAAATCCCTGACTCAGCAAAGCCACAACACACACCCTTGGAGAAACACTCCAGAAACTCTACCAGAAACTTGCTTCTTCACCATATTTTGGCAGACCTCATCCTCCATCTGATGGGCACAATTGCACTCCAACTCTAGGTTTATAATCACAAGCAATCAAAAGCAAAATTTAGGACCTTAAAGTAAAGTTGACATGTAAATTTTCAGAGTTTAGAAGTTAATATGATTGGGTGGTTCTCCATCTCACTGAGGACTTGGGGTCAGAACCCTGAGAGTATCAAGAGGGTTAAAGCACTTCCCAGCCCCAGAAGCCTCATTCAAGAAATAAAACAACAATTATTTTAAAAACTGAACAAAACAAACACCTAGACCTTTTCCTCACTAGGAGAACAAAGTGCTCCCAACTGGGTTAGCTCTAGGTGATGATGCAGACCTGACTAAAGCTTCTGATTCTCAACACATGGTGGGACAGGACTGACAGCCCTCTGTAGAGCTTTCACCTCCTGGTGTCAACTTCTCTGCATCTCCCTCCCAACAAGGCCATCCCTTAAGAGAGGCTTTGACCAACCCTGATCTACCTGGGATGTCAGGTCTGATTTGAGCAAGAGGCTGGACAAGATAATTTCTAGACATCTCTTCCAACCTCTTCACCCTTCCTTTTTTCACAGGCTTTCCTTAGACAGACTTTACAGAATAACAGTGTTTCAACAACAGCTGTACTCATTTACCTTTTCACTACAGGCATCTGTAAAACTAGAATTAAAAAAATTAGGTTTTGCAGTCTTTAGACAGAGATAATGGGTAAGTCTCCTGCCCAGCAAGCCTCAGGATTACATTTCAAAATACACTATCACTTTGAGCAGAACTGGTCAGTGTACAAGCAGGAAGAATAAAAGCAGAAAGCAATGTTCAAGCAATCAAAGCCATTGTTTGGAGAGGGAAGAAATGACTGCAGGTGAACATTTCACCGAGGCAGGTCACAGATATTTCAGGAAGTGTGGCAAAAAGGTTCTGTGTTGATTTCTCAGCTGCTATGACCAATATCTCTGAAGTGCTTTGTGACCCTGAAAGGAGTGATAGAGCTTGTTTTGCTCCAATACTACCATTGCAAACGAGTGTGGGGCCAAAGTTCAAATGACCACTCTTTCTAGAACAAAACCTATTTTCTCTTTTTTTTTTCCTCTATTTTTAGAGGGGTTTTTTTTTAGTCAGAAGACATAGCCAAAGTCTTTCCAAACCACTCCATTCTACTGAACACAGCTTCCATTTCATAAGATCAATTGAAAAAAGGGGGGGGGAAAAGCCACCCTGCATGCAGCTCCTAGTGATTCTTGAAGCTCTCTTGTCATCTTCCTTTTGTCTGTCCCTTGAGAAAGGTTTCCACACTATCCACTCAGGTTTCATGACTTCTCTGATAACAAAACTGAGATATCCTGGAAAAGAGATCAGAATTCTCCACCCAGAGTTGCCCCACATCACAGCGTCAAGCTCTCTCAGTTGTTCCCTTTGAATTATTTGTGATTCAGAAACCAAACCACAGATTCCCCACTCCATTTCCTCTTTTTTTTTTTTTTTTTTTTTTTTGAGGATTAGACCTTGAATCTGACATCTTCACAGATCTAGTATATTTCTCCATCCATCAAGTGAAGACAATATTCTGATGTAGGGCATTTATGCATAGGTTTAAACAGTTCACGTTAAAGTCTGTCTTTCAGGACCCCTGTATTTCATTTATTTTTTAGTGCAAACTAGCTGAAGGTGCAAACCAGTCGAAGGAAAAAGTTCATGCAACACTAGTGAGGGAGAGAACATTGGGAAGAAAGAAAACATGACCTAGCAATAAAAATATGACCGGAAACCAGAGACTTGAATTATAAACTTCATTTCTCATCTGACTGGGCAAGTCATGTTAAATCCTACGAGCTCCAAGTGAAAACATTTTCTTATTGCTCATCAGTGCTCACAGTCCTCCAAGATTCCCATAAAAGTCATTGTGCAAGCTACAAATGTCACCCACTCGTATGTTTTTCCTGTTTTACTCTGCTGGCTTAACTTGTGATAAATACTCACTGATTCTCCTGTATGACATAACCATGGGGGTTAAACCTCCTGCACTGCTGTGATGTGTTAACAGTTCTCCACACTCAACCTCTCACCTTCAAATTGGAGGTGAGTTTACTTTTCCATTGTAAAACACACCAGGTGTTTTCTGAGGCACACTCAGGATCAGTACTGACTTGTTAAGCTTGCTTATTTCCTCAGTAGACCTAATGCATACATCTTCTTGATTCTGCAGCAAATTGAACTCAGACACAATCAAAGACATGCAACAGGCAAGAGGAAGAGTTGCACATACAGCATGGGCACCTAATGACTGACAATAAAATGCAGACAGTAGGGATACTGAAATCCAGGCTATCAAATATTTTTCTAAAAAAATAAGACACAAAACAAAGGCTGCTCAAAAAGATCATTTTTCCTGTTTTAAAATATTTTTAGTGTAAACAAAAATTCCCAAAGAAAGTAGTCAGAAAATCCATAGAGACAACACTTAAAAGATCCAAGCAACAGAACAATTGAAAACTTATAGCAGGTCTCTAAGGTTGAATAATTTGTTCCCACAAGCAGATTTCTCTGTGGAAGCCCATCTTATATTTCAAATGCCAAAACACCAACAAAGCAAGTAATAAGTGGCTCTGAAATCAATCAAATGCAATTATTTTACTGCAACTATATTTTTGTTGTAGTTTCTAAAGATTGCTATATTTTATTAGCACTGCCACCAGTATAAACTTGTTTTATATCTCCATTTATCCCCACAAAGAGACTTAGCAACTTTATTTTTTCAGTTTTCTGTTGTCATTTTGTGTTTTACACTTTTACTGCATAACAACAGCAAAGCAGCAGGCCCAGGAGGAAGCCATTTGGTTATCTACTTTAGTTTTCTGTATCATTGAAGATATGTCACTGAAATCTTGCTAATCTCAGCTAAAATTATCAAGTTATTTGAATTTTAGATTTGCAAAATGAAGTAGGAGGAGAAAAGTACTTCACTGCAAGAAGCAGCTGGACAGCAATCACTTACTGAGGCACTGCTATAGTTCTTACAAAAACAGACCTGAGGTCCAACACATCTGATGTGTGAGAAGCTCCCATACAAGGCAAAGATCATGCAGACAGAATTAGTAAATCCAGTTATGTGAATTAAATATTTCTTCATCAGGTAAGGTTTCCTACCATTCCCATTACTCCTTCTCTGTAGGAAGGTAATGTTTTTAAGAAGCTTGTGGGTTGTCACTTGTGTCAGGACAATCCCTGGTATCAATCCATGCTGGGGATGAGCAGATGGAGATCAGCCCTGCCCAGAAGGACTTGGAGGTGCAAGTGGAGGAGAGGCTGGACATGACCCAGACGTGCACTCAGCCTAGAAAGCCAAAAGTGTCCTGGGCTTATCCAGAGCACTGTGGGCAGCATAGGAGGGAGGGGATTCTGCCCCTCTGCCCCGCTCTGGTAAGACCCCACCTGCAGTGTTGCATCAGCTCTGGGGTTCCAGCACAGGAAGGACATGGAGCTATTGGAGTGACTCCAGAGGAGACCACCAAATTAATTAGAGGGATGGAGCACCTCTCCTGTGAGGAAAGTCAGAGAACTGTGTTTGTTCACCCTGGAAAAGACTTTAGGGTGACCTGATTGCAGCCTTCAGGTACTGAAGGGAGCCTATAAGATAAAGAGAGATTATTTACAACAGCACATAGTGACAGGACAAAGGGAATTGGCTTCAAACTGAAAGAGCAGGTTTAGATGAGATAGTAGATTTTAAATTAGAAAAAGTTCTTTGCTGTGAGGGACTGGCACAGGCCACCCTGAGAAGCTGTGGATGCTCCATTCCTGCAACTGCTCAAGGCCAGGCTGGATGGAGCTCTGAGTAAGCTGGCCTAGTGAAAGGTGTCCCTGTCCACAGCAGGGAGTTGGAAGTAGATGAAACCAAAGCAGTGACAAATTCTGTTTTCTAAAGACAAGTGTTAAAAATGTCTTCATTTTTTCCTCAGAAACCCTTTCCCTCAACCCTCTGGAGTTTTTCTTGAACATTCATTTATGACTTGGTCAAACACTGAGTCACTTTGCTAAGCTTTACTCATCTGATCACAAAGAAAACCACAGACATTGATAAATACTTCGATACATATCTAAGCCCAGACAAACTTTAGGTCTAAATAAAAATATCTAACTACACTTCATCAAAACCATCTCCTTCATGCTTCTATAACTTTCATATTATGTTTTAGGAAGGAAAAAAGTGCCACAATCTGCCATTTCCAAGAATGAAAAGGCAAACTGGCTTGATTACTGTCAATAATTTAGGGGTAAAGTCTCAAAGTGAAGAATTTCTATATGCACCTCTCTCCAGATATTACACCTACCAACTGGTTCTCTTTTGTTCAGAAGAAAGAAAGCTACTTTTTGTGTTATAGTCAATTGTAATTAAAGTTTGAAAAATTAACTTTAATATATAGACTGGGTAACTGATAAAGACAATTGGAACTTTAGTCCCATGTGATCACAATTCCAATCACTTACAGCTGATCCATTCTCTTAATTTGCACTCTGCTGCACTAATCCTCTCAGCATTTCCTACCATGCATAGAAAAGGCCAGCACGGGGTCCTGGATTCTAAGCTAAAATCAAAATTTAATAACAAACATTTAAACACAACATCTTAATATTATAATCCCTTACCTTTATGTCAGTTATGCCCCTACAGATGGTTTCTTCACAGCCCTCTAAACTTTCATAATCCCTTCCTTCACACATAAATCCTTCCACTCTCATGTAGATGCTCTAGGACAAAAGCTCTACAATTTCAGTACATCTTTCTGCAGAATTGAGTGAACTAGGTTGGGCAATAAATATCATGTGAAAACAAAATGAGTTCTACAAAGTGACAGGATAACAGTCCTAGACTTACAGCCCACTTTATGCAAGCCATCATCTTATTAAACTTTATTACTGCTGCTCACAGGTCAGGGAATTTAAATAACATGTGTATTAACACAACCTCAATCTATTTCACCTTAGGCATGTAGGAACATATTTTAAATTCTCTTAATTGAAGCTACAAATCATCCATCACATTATTCTTTGAAGAGCTGGCTGCATCATCAGGCAATAGTACAATGCAGCAACAAAACATGAAGCTTTGTGTGGATCCCAAGCTACAGCAAATAACGACAAAAGGAGTTCATTTAACTACTGATTGATCCCCCTCTGCTACCTGTAATTGTTTTTTCTCCCTACCAGCTTGCTTCAGTGAAAATGCTGCTTATTTTATGCTTTTGAACACATTTTCAGGAGGGTAAGGAAAGGACAATTTTGGGAAATTACAAGATCTTTGTTCTGCATGACAGAATTATGACAGTGTGAATTTGCATATAGTTCACTTTTTTGCAGAGAAATTTAATTTCTCTGCAGAGGTTTATATGCCTTAGGAATTCAGAGACTGGGTTTGTTTGGTTTTGTGCAACACTCACCATCTGGCTTCTTGGTCCCTTCCATAGAAAAGTTTGCTTTCCTGTCAATTCTGTGTGTTTGAGAAGGTTTTAATCTTTCTTTTGAGATCCTAGAAATGGCTCCACAGAGTCTGGCATGTAGCGGCATTTAGAGAACTTTGCTGAGTGAAAATTAGTCATTTATTGTGCTCTGTGCCAGCTGTACTTTTGCCTGTTGTGTCTGTTTTCCTCACTGCAGAGAGGCCATTGAATAAAAGAACACAAGCATGAAAAACCCCTCTGTTCTTCACACACTCTGGGCTGTGTATGAAGACCACCAGCACTTCGCTTTCTACTTTGTATTGAAAGGATAAGGTGTCTTCAAAACAGAGTTGCTAAGGTATCATTTGCTTTTTGGCCAGTATATCCACAAATACACAAAAAAAAAAATCCCCAACTTTAAAATACCTGCCTCTCTATGATGGCAACTACTTATCCAGCTTGGAGTCCATCCCACCATAGTGTAAAACACTTCTCCCCCATGTGGCTGTTCATTCACTCCACATCAAAATCCAAAGTTTCCACCCAAAGGGGGGCATTTGCTCTTCTTTTTTTCTAAGCAAATCTCTCTTCTCACTTTTTTTGAATACACTTTCCCATTGGCAATCTTACGCTACACTTCCTCCAAGTCCACTTGGAAATGGGAAATTTTCCTTTTATTCACTAAAGAATAAAAGAGGAAAAGAAAGAAAGAAGATGAAACATGAAAAAAAGTAGAGAAGATTGTTAGAAATACAATCATCTTAGGACAGTTAAGACGTAGAGAAGGAAGTCAATGTGCCAAACCTACTCACAGGGGAAGGAAAGTGCAGCAGTACCAGATGGGGCAGGTATCAATATCCATGGGTTACATTCAGCAGATGCAGGTCTCAGTTTTCCTCCACTGCCTCGAAAATTATCCTTTGTCTCCCACTAAAAATGAAAAACATCTTATGTGGGGAAAAACAAAAACCAAAAAACCAAGCAAATAAACAAAACTGAACAAACAAAAAAAAGGCACAGAAATCCTGTAGAATGCTCACACTACCTGCAATTTTTGGAGCATATTACTCTGTAACTCAGGAGGAGCATTGCAATTACTTGCAGAGAGCTCTGCAGGCTTTCCATTGCATTGAAGAGTGGCAGGAGAAGATCACAAAGCCCTGGCAGAGCCATGTATCCTACAGAAATCTCTAAACAAGCTGTTTAACTGACCTGGCAAGGAATTGTTTTCAGTTTAGACAGTTGTTGTTTCCTTAGACTGACAGAAATCTGGCTCTGAACTTTTGGGGGTTCATTTCTTTATTCCACTTCAGAGTTTCAAAAATATACTGTCCCTATATTTGTCTGGAAAATCCAGGCAGTAAAACAATTGAAGTGCTGTACTCCTGAGTTGAAGATAACATGCTTGAGTAGACACTTCCATTCCTGCATCCCATATTAAACCCTTCTGAGAAGGGTGTCTGTGAGCACCTGGACCTCAGATAGCTATTCTGTGTATCAAATTACTGTATTTAGTGGTGGACTTGACAGTGTCAGGTTAATGGGCAGACTTGATGTTTTCCAACCTAAACGGTTCTATGAATTTGCTCTGCTACTTAAATGACATCTTGGGAACAGCTTAATCTACTGACTAATGAGCTGTCTACTGAAATGGGAGTAAAAATAGAAAAAATTTAAATTAATCTTTTGTATTTTTCAGTCTAGTTTCCCAAGATTCTTAAGTTGGATGGACAAACACAGGAACAAATCCCCAGAGACAACAGTTTGCCTTTGTCAGCTCAGCCAGTCCCCCCACTTTTAATTCCAGCTTGAGAGCTGACACTCAAAAGAGAAGTGAGAAAAAATTATCCTCACATCACCCATGCAGTTGGACTAGATGATTTTTTGTATGTCCCTTCCAAATCAAACTATTCTATTCTATATCTGGATTTGCAGCAAAAATAACAATTTTTTCATATACTACAGATCTTGGAAGAATAATAATATGAATTGCAATGGTCTGTGAACACCTTACCACGCATTCTAGCTCAACTTAGGCAACAAATAACAATCCAAATATGATTTAAAATCTTGGGTCTGGGTTCCCAAAAAGAGTTTGATAATGTCTCTGTCCATGAACAGAGAACATATATATGCCAGTGGCTGGGCACTCCAAATGTGTCCTTGCTTCTTCAAGCTCTCCATTTAAGGCAGAATAACACAGTCCTTTAATACCTGAACACAGCAGATTGTGGAGAGAAGCCAAAAGAGAGGTGAATTTGACTACAAGCATCTCTTGAGTTAAACCTTGATATTTTAAACAATGTCTGATGTTATTAAACCTCCACATACATGTTTACTTTATAAGCAGAGAAAATACCTTTGATCTTTCTACACAGCCACAAGAGAAAAATAATAAAAAGGAACCATACCTGGTTTCCTCTTTACATATACATAAAGCATAATGCAACATTACAACTGTTCTAGTCTGGTAATATAAAACACATGAAAAGCCCAAGGAAAAATTACTTTAAATGTTTTAAAAGCTTTTTTTTTCCATGCTAAATGGCAATGTTCATTTCTATCATAAAATCTACTTGAGGATTCCTAAGGAACTTCAAATGTATCCTAATAGTCAGGTTTGTACTAAAAAAAGTTGTAAAAAGCAGGAACACCATATCATGTCAGTGTTCTCCAAAATACAGGATTTGTCCCAGAATAGTGCTTAATGGAATGGACCCAAACTCCAGTATGCTATAACTACACAATCCACTTAGGATACAAACCTATCTGACAATTGCACAAATTACCCTTACATAAAGACTTTCTAATAAGAATAAATATAAGCATTCTTTGTAAATACATTGTATGTTTCACAGGTGGGAAAGTAGTGTGACGAAATCATCAGAAGATACAGAAATTCTTCCAGATATAAAGCCTTCTCCATTTTTGCATTGCTCCTAATTCTACAGGATTCCACATTCAATAAATGGACTTTCAAAGCCAGCTGCATTTGCACCACAAGGTTCTTCTTAAAAAGCTATTAAAAAACTGCTATGGTTGGTAATAATGGCTTATGACCCTTACATAAACATCCTCAGTTACTTCATTCCTTATTCAATGAGATACCAAGGAAGCCACCAGTGCAGTGGAAATAGCTGTCATCTACAACATAAAGGCATCTAAAGTGCACAAAGGACATAAAACCCCTCTGTAGCTCTTCTGGCATCACCTCTGGAACAAGCCAGTAGATGGAAAGTGTACAGGTCTCCTCCTTGCTGCGCCAGTTGCTGCTGCACCATTGAAGGTCCTCTAATCAGATTTTGTTCATATTTTTTCCAGGACTGCTGAGTCATGTCAGCAAAAAGTGGCCAGAAAATGCTAACATGCAGCATTCTGCAGTCAATTTGGTGTTTTCAATTGAACTACCTTTAGTAACCCATGTAGCTTCTTCCAGAATGCAGTAAAAAAAGTCCTGAAAAATAACCACTAACCTTGAAAATAAACTTATGTTTTAAAAACATGTAAGAACTCGAAAGGCTGGAAACAATTATTTGGGGCTTGCATACCCTTGAAGATGGACATGAGTCAGTATCTTCTTTATATATTAAGGAACAGTGTATAGATGTAGGTGTTCTTTGTACATATCCTAGTTTAAGACATGTCTGCCAAGAAAGGCGGGAATCTTCCTGGAATGGAAAGATGGTCCCCTCCCTCCAAATTATAACTTCAAAATTACAGAGCTCCTAGGCAAAAATACTGGAAAAAGAATAACAGTTCTTTATTAGAATATACATATATAAAATAGAACAAACCATAAACAACAACAACCCAATAACAGCCTTTTCCCCACCAGTCAAGCACTTTCTCCTTTGGTGTAGTTACCACCATAACTGGGCAGGGGCCACTGATGGCTCCTGGAGAGGCAGAAGGGCTGCAGTGACTCCCCGGGGCTTCAGGGGATGCTCCACTGCGAGTCCTGACCCTCCCCAGGGGTTTATGGTGGCCCCAGGAAGAGAGAGAAGGTGGGGGATTCAGTTTTTCCAGGCTCTCACATGCACAATGTGGTATCCTGGTGTTATGAACCGATTTAAACACAGAAGGATAAAGAAAACAAAGTCCCTGTCAATAAAATAGATCGAACCCAGAAAGGTTCAAAATATACCCCAGAACCTTATTAAACCCAAACAAGGTTAGATGTTGATGCCAAAAAAAACTGATACATTTTAGAAAGAAAGGAAGAAGGGAGGAAAGGAGTTCAGCACCATAAACCACAACCATCTCCCCTCCAAGCAGGGCAAAGACTGAACCACCCCCAGCTCAGAGACTGCCAAAACTCCTTCCCCTCCCCAAAACCATTTCAGTGTTATGTCGAGGTACTTGGCTGTTCCTTTTGTCTCTTAATTGCTAGACACATTTTACCTAGAAATCTGCCCCTGCCACCCCACATCTCCTTGACAATAAATGGGAAGAAATTCCTTTGAAAAAACCTAACCACCAAACAATACATTAAAGCGGGAGATAGAAATAAACATACAAGGGGTAGGGAAATTCAGGGAATTTTGAACTAAACATGAAATGTGATGGAAAACAAAAGAGGTAAAAGAACCCTATGGGTTTGTCTTTCCAATTCATGTTCTTTATGAACCCTATCTTTAACCTTTTAAGACCACAGTCATGAAAATACAAAATATTGTAGGAGCAAACCTGTAGTAGCTAGTTAGAGATGGTTGTTTCCTCATCAGGATGTATAGAAATGCATACAATAATACCTGTTTTTATGAAAAGGTGCATTACATGCGCTTTCAGAGAATTATAGATGTCAACTTCCTAATAATCCCCCACCTTACTTTTTTCTAAGGAATAGTTGCCTAATCTCTGTCATTCTATTTTTCAGTTAACTAGTTAAGAAGAGCACCATTTCTCCTTTTTATACTGCTTAATCCTGAAAAAATAACAAAGGTAAAAAAAATATTTTCCAATGTATGCTGTGAGAAAACTAGTGTTATTTTTTTCATTTCACATTTATGCTCATATTCTTCAGAGGTGTGCTCCTCCTCTCTTAACACAGGATGCTATTGATGTGGCATGTGGTTCACATCTGAAAGGTGCTGCAGGGTTTAAATGTTCTTATGAATATATGGTTTTGTCTCTAATCCTTGGAGTTTTTACTACCTCCAGAATAATATTTTTACAAGCAAAAGCACGCATTATCACCTACATCACAG
This sequence comes from Orthonyx spaldingii, assembly GCA_013397795.1. NCBI lineage: Eukaryota > Metazoa > Chordata > Aves > Passeriformes > Orthonychidae > Orthonyx > Orthonyx spaldingii. The sequence continues at coordinate 343,362 of VZTJ01001485.1, read as the reverse complement.
CAATATCAATGAACAAAAGGATATGCCACTTCTGCCGTGAGGAAGAGCTAAAAACATTTCAGTAAAGTAAAATATCTCATTTTATTCAAACCAGGAAAAGCCTCACAATAAATAAAGACAGGTTTCATTTACAGAAAGAAAAACAAAAAAAAAA
>VZTJ01001485.1:300986-343175 GCA_013397795.1 Orthonyx spaldingii | reverse complement strand
AAAAAAAAAAAAAAAAAGAAAAAGAAAAAAAGAAGTTCCTGCCACACAGCTTTCAAAATCTTTCAGATATGTGGGTATAAATACATAGAGCCTGTGGGTTACTTTTTCCTGCTTTCTACACTGTTCAGACTGTATATGCTGGAGTGCAGACTTTTCAGCTGCCACCTCTGCTTGGGTATAACATGCTGCAGTGAGAATTCCCACACCATTCTCACTTTTCCCCCTTCTCCCACCCCAGAACAGGTTTCTGACACTCAAAGTATCATTAATATCTAGGATGGTTGATAATCTTCTGTCAAGCAGCTTCTGGGAATTACTTGATACCGATAAGGAGGGTGAGATGTAAAGAACTGCTTGTCTTCCATACTCACTTTGATCCAGGCTGATTCCCCTTAGGAAATTACGGCTACTGGACCATCTAATGGGAAAGTCTCTCCAAATACAAAACAGTATAATGCAATTTAATATACTAGTAGTGACTGGCAGCAAGTGAAATTAAGTGCTGCCCATTTGGCAGTCAGTGCTTGTCCCATGAGCAGCTCAATAGAGGAATGCTTCTGGCTGCTTTGACAATACCTGCCCCATGAGATGTGATTCAAGAGGTCTTGCACCAATTGAAAAGGCTTGGAATTATAACCCAGGGCCCATTCCCTGCAGGGAGTAAGGAAAAACACTCCCAAAGAACAGGCAAGACATGTTAAACAACACTTTGTGAAACCAAATCTTTGGACTAGGTTGTGTGGGGAGTCAACATTTACAGGCTGAAGTCTACTGAAAGTAAACAGCAAAACCCAATAATACTGGGAAATTAACCTATATTCATTGCAAAGCACAGAAGTAGCCTCATCTGTTTGGCATGAAAGTTGCACAGAAAAACTCCTCACCCATTCCCAGTAAAGGAATGGGTGAGTTTGATCAATTTGTTAATTTTCCTTGCATCATTTTAAAAAGTGCTGTAAAACCCTCACCAAGCCAATGCCATTGGTTAACTATGTCTATGCAGACTTTAGGAGATAAAATGATTCCAACATCAATCTCTTTTTTCTACTTTCTTGCTGCAAAACACAGCAGTAAATTGCAGACAGTTCATTGCAAGGCTAAGATATAATGCTGTAAAAACTTCAATAAAGCTTCAGCACCAAATTTAGCTCCCGTGATAGCCTGCATCACAAGGTCCTCCTGCAGTGGCAGGAGATGGCTTTGCTAAACAGTAGCAGCAAATCAATTAAAAGTTGCAGTAAATAGCACAATCCCTTGAAAGCTTTCACAGTACAAACTTGGTAATGCTTGATGTTATATTTAGGAATGAGATATAAATAAATTACAATTGCATTTATAACGCTTCAAGTTTTACTTAATGATAAAACATCACTGTCTAGAAAGTTCCAGCACTCTGCAATAGAAAGTATTATTTTTGTGTAGATCCATGCAACACCAAGACCAGAAGAGCCCCAAAACCAACTAGAGGTTTTATATACAGGTATAGTAGACCTAAATACACACATACCCTTCTTAGGTGGTTTTTCTGTGACAGGAAATTAGGTTGTAGGCTTACCCATTTTAGACTAGCACCTTCTCTTCAGATCCTCTACTAACTACCAAGGATATTCTTCAAGGCCACCATGTTGAACTTTATGTCACTTTAAAAAGATTTTAATGTGGAAGTTAATTTGTTATATTTGAGATCTCATACCTGGGCTTCTAAAAACCCATCTCATCTCATGTCTACATATTAAAAATACACACTGGCATTAACAAGCAGAAAATTAAAAGTAGCAAAATTGGAAAAGCAACCTTGTGGTGGGATCATAAGCCATTAATTTTTTTTCATTTTGCAAGAAACAGAGCTGATATATTTTTGAAGACTTTTCTGACCAAACTCTATGCAACAGTGACACACTGTTGCAAGGACATCAGCTTTTTCATCCTAGGAAAATGTGTTAGACACGCTCAACTCACATGACAATTGTTGTGAACACCACTGTAAATTCCCGTGTTACCCATGCACATCCTCTTCCTCACCACAGTGGTAGGAATTGTGCCTGTTCTTCCCTTCTTTCTTGCTCAGACTCGCATCTTGTGCCACTTCTTCAGTAGTAAGATAGAACCACCAGGTTTCCACTTCCCCTGTGAGCTTTGCCCCACAGGTTTTCAAAGCACCTACAAGGCTCCCCCAAAGATACCCAATCACCCCTCAGTTCAAGGCCAACAAAGGCCTCAGAATGAACCACAGGGAGAAGAAAAGGACATCAGTACAAACAGCTCTCATGTGAGCCCCCACATGCCAAAATATTTTACAGCCAATAAAATTGTCATTACATAAAGGAATTCCATAAACAGAAAAAGAATGAACACGCTGCAGTCTGCTTTGAACTTCATGTCTTGTAGAAACAGACACTAAAGCCTTATAAAATACTAATTGAGCAGAAGTTATTAAATGCTTCAACTGAGAACATGAGTAGCCCTGCATTCTCTGTATAAATTAGTATGAGCACACTCAAATCAGACCCGATGTACTCCACACATTCATAAAACTTCTATACATAGTTATTAAATTCATCACGTTAATACATTATAATTCCTATTTTATCTAGATTGTTTCATGAAAACCACTCGTCTGTGTCTCAATGCAAAATTATGCAGGTAAATTTTTCTTTTTTGCATTTCATTCTGGAAATAAATTGAGATTTTACAGTTAGGTGATTTAATGCAACAGACATTTTCACATCTTTCAAGTGTCATATAGTTTAAAGAGAGTAGAGTTCTGGAGAGAAACCTCTCATAGGCAGTCACAATTACTAGCTTATGTTTTATGACTCTCAAATTCATACCTGCCACAAATGCACTTTGAAACAAAAGCAATGCCCACCTCTTTGTAACATCTAAAGTGATGTTTCAAAAACATTTGGTTCTGCCCAAAAAGAAATCAAAGTATATAAGTAGAAGTGTGTAGGTCTTTTACTTGTATCAGGACTGAATTAATTAATTTGAGGAATTGTCAAAATTAAGATAAAAAAAATGCAGAAAAGAGTGTACAGTCAGAGGAGTTCTGGAGTTTCCATCTTCCCACTTCTTGTTCTGAAACTCCACAGTCAGCAGAAAGTTTGATGCTAAAGCTCACATTTATAGCCAAAGGAGGAGATAGTACAAATGCTATTAGACAAGGTTACTCTTCTTTCTATCCACACATCCTAAAAAAAAAAATCTATGATAAATTATATTTTCCATATTATCCTAAAAAGTCAAGATCACAACTCCTCTTGTAGGCCTGTCAATCCAGACAAGCTTCCTATTTCAAGTCTTAAACATATACCTGTCATCACAATCCCTGTCCCGTTTTTTTGACAAATTTAGGAGAAAAGCACCCTTGACAGTGTTTTCTTTAAAGAGAGAAAGGGTTTCAATAATTCCCTTTTCTTCTGCCAATGAGAGAAATTGTGAACAGTGAACAAAAGTGAAAAAAAGGTATTAACAAACAAAAAAAATAGAGGGGGCAGGGAGTGGTTCCTCTTAACCGTACAGGTAAAGAAGCCTTTTTCTGGACATAAAGCAGATGATTAGGGAGTAAAGGGAATAAATCATAACATCACCTCAAGACAATCCCACATCTATAAAACCTGACATCTATTCTGGTACACTAACAGTTTTAGGACTGCAAGAAATATGTGATGACTTTGAGCTAATGCGTCATGTTGGCAACTCTACATATTGTGAGTCCTTTACCTAAAGGTCACACAGTCCACATATCAAGAGTTTTCTCCCAAAATATGCAGGGACTTCAAATCCTGACAGCCTCTATTTCTCCCACAACAGACAATTTTCTGAACAACTCTAAATGATATCTCCATTGAAGATAAATATTCGACCACTTATCTATAGGCATGTAACTGTCAATAAAAGCATTCCTCCCTTCCTTCCTTTGTTTTCTTTGATCATCACCATGGCCCATCCAACATTAACTTGATCTTCTTGAAAATAGTAACTCAGAAAAAAGGCCCCCAGAATCCACCTGTACATTCTGGAGTAACCATGTATCTGCTTTTGCTTCTGTTTTTCCCCCTTGTCAGCTGCTCAGTGTAGTAGTATTTCACTACCTGTTGCTACCCTCTGCAATGCTCAAAACCCAGAAACACCAATTATGCAGCAAGTAAATCTACTTTAGGCACCTTATCCCATCAACATTCTACAAAAGCCAAAATTTCAGAATTATTTGTTAGCCTAGAAGTGAAGTTTCCCATTATCACCTCCTTCATGAACCTAATTGAGATTTGGAGATTAGGTATTGCAAAACTCAGCTTCTGTAGGGAAACTTGACTGCATCTATCACACATCTGCATGGCACAGCCTCTGCACAGCACCTGCATAACTGCTCAGACTTGCCAAAGGTGTGTGCCTTGCTCCCCCAAGAAAGATTAGAGCTGGAATCCAGTGCTTTTCCTGAGCTCCTGGGATTTGCTGTCAAAGATAACAAGTAACAGGCACCTGAAAACAAAGGAAAAAGAGGAAATACACTTTATTTTTTTATAAAAAAAATAACGCCAGAAGACATAAATATTTGTTCCAACAAGCGACAACCTGCACATTAATAATTCCATGGGTGCAGGTATTGAACTACACTAACAATGAGTGTTCAGGGCACTTTTCTGCCTGTCTTCTGATGGAGATCAATGCAATATACACACACTGCACAAGCTGAATTGCATCCTCCATTTTGAGAGGTAAATGGTCAGTAGCAAGTAATTTCCTCATTGACTGCATCTTGTCTTCACTTTTTCGTTTATTAGAAAACAAGGGTAGTTGCATGTTCCAGCTCCAGAGAAAATTATGCTGCCAAACAGACACAAGAACTGTCTATAAAGAGCCTAAATCTTAGACTTCTTGAGCTTTCTGCTCAAGTCAAGAGAAACAAGCAAAATAAGACTAAACTGCATTTTCTGCTGCACAGCATATTCAGTGATGGAAGATTATCACTTCAGAACCCTATTTCTGTGAGCTTTGTCTGAACTCTATTATTTGCCCATACACTGGGTTCTATGTACAGTGCTTGAGAATAACTGCATGAAAAATGATTTAATGTACAAGCATTATTAATAATATCTGGAGGAGGTTGGTTTTGCTTTAACAGACCAGCTAAACGTGTGTTGGACTCTTTGGGGAATTCTGATCTTAACCCAGCAAAGCATCTTAAGAGGTTTAAGTCTCTCATATGCTTAAAACCAAACACATATGAAAATGTTTTGCCCCGCTGGAGCTTTCAATGGCTCCACATATGCTTATAAATAATAATCTGTGGTTATTTTCCATTATTGGATTTTTGCAAAAGCTGCAGGAGGCTTTTCAGACTTGTCATAGTCGCTCAACAAAAAGAAGGCGGCCCTTATTAGTGACATTTAAGACCATTTGGGTCTGGTAACAGCAGCAATCCAAGCAGTAAAGGAGACAATTTTATAGTGTTGGCTCATCAGAACAACAAAGTCCTGGTGTTGACCAGGATATCCAACTACAGCAGGAGAGTCTCCGGCTAAGGAGCCTGGTGCTGCCCAGAATTAAAGCTTCCAGAACATTCACTTACTTAGCTGGTGGTCCCTTGAGGGATTTATCCCATAACATTCTCTGCAAGTTTGACTCGAAGTGCTACAAATAGGTGTCCTAAAACAGAAGCCCAGACAGAATCACAGAATCATTCAACTTGGAAAAGACCTATGAGGTGATGGAGTCCAACAATTAAACCAGCACTGCCAAGTACACTACTGAGCCATAGTTTTAGGGACCCTAAGGACCATATCCACACATTTTTTTGAACACTTCAAGGGACAGTGATTCCAACACTTCCCTACAGGACAAGTAGCACAGACCCCTGTTTCCCTGAATTAGGGGGAAATGGCTGGGGCAGACAGAGATTCTATCACCCCACCTACCACAAATAAACTTTTACTTTTCTCATTTTTTAAATATTTCAATTAAATAAGTATTAGGTTGACTGCTTTATCTTCAAAAGCAAGACCAATATGTGCCAAACCACCATGTTCAGAGAAGAAGCAATTCATAGTAGCTGTAAACATACATTCTGCAGCTGGAACTGGAACAGCTGTAGGAACACCTGCCCTCTACTTAAGCTTAGGCAGGATCCAGAGAGATAGGAAGCAAAGGATTTGGGCACAACTTTGCAAATTACAAGTATGCCCAGGAGTCCCCAGAATTCCTAGATACCACTTGCTGGCATCCAGGCCATCACATCTTTGCTGCAGGAGGAAGCTGAACCTGGTAAAACCAGTGTCATTGTGCCTATCACTGCCACAGTATTTCCTCCAGATACACAGCAGGCACCCATTTGCAGTCCTGAGGAACACCCACCTTCTGAATCCCTGCAAGGCCTCAGGAAAAACCTTGAGGTGGTGCTGGGAGCCACCATGCGGAAACCAAACAGGCATGAGAGTGACACTGTGATCATATTAAAACCAGAGGGGAAAGGTGTCCCTGTGGCCAGGACAGGGGCACCCAGTCTGCTGGAGGCTTCTGTGTATGCTAAATTCCTTCCATGGTGTGATCACAGAATCAGTGATGTATTCTTTTGACTAATTTAGGAGACAGAATGGAAAGAACTCTTATTTCATGTCTCCAAAGAGGAGCTCCTATAAGCTAACACTAACATCCTCACATAAGACTATACAAAAACACATGCCCTTCAAAATTAGCACATCATTGAGATTAAATTATATTGTTTCATTACCTGTAGGGCAACCTTAGTGAAGTCAGTGTAAATCAGTTTCCACTTTTGGGTTTACCTGTAACACTACTCCCAACTCAGGAACTCTTATCCTCTGCAACTATCACAGAAGAAAACACACCAGTTCCATTCAACACATCCAAAGAAAATATTTTGTTGGTCTATAACTTTGATTTCAGGCCATTACTTGTAACAACTTGCAATGAGTGACTAAATTATAGAAAATAATGAACATGTCTATATTCACCTTACACATCTAAGCAAAAATTAATGTTTTAGTGGCCACAATACACAGGGGATGTCCACAGAGGAATGTGTCATTCTATACCTCACTTCCCAAAGTTCACTCAAAACCAGAGAAAAATGCAAAGGTGATGATTTTCCCCCAGGGAAAACAGGCATCTATCAGGTCTGTGGTGCTTGGTTCTCACAAGCACAAAAAAAAGCCTTTCAGTTTGTAAAGGCAAGACAGAAGTGCCAGAGTGGGTTGGTGGGCATATTCCAGAGCAGTATGTTAATTTTCAGGTGTTGTAGCTTATGTAAACACTCAGAAATCCAAGAAAAGAGTCACAATAAACATTCTCTGAATGAAAAACTCAACCAAAAACTTTGGATACATGGGGGAAATATATTTGACAGATAGAGAAGAACATGAGTTATGTAGTCACACAAACACCTCTGTTTCACCTTTCAGTTCTCATAGACCTTTTAGCAGAGGTCTAATCTCACATTAATATCAGATCTAACAACTTGTTAGAGGTTGTTTTAAATGTTGTTTTAAAAACAGCTTCTTGGTGCCAACCAGGTAAAGCTGTCCAGCTCTCTAAAGGAAAAGACGTCTCAAAAATCAGTCAACTCTGGTCTCTCTCTTACTGACATGCAGAGAGAGAGAACCCTTGCTTTTAATAATAGGACTTCCTTTCATGCAGAGATAGTGAAAGCTTTCAAAGGATAAATAATTCATAGTCTTCCAACTCTGAGAATAAATTTGTTCTTTTTCTGGTTTACTTTCCTTTAAGATATGACATCTTAGGATAGCAGGGGGAAGGAGACTACTCTCTGCTTCTGAGCATATAAACATGCACAGTGTTTCATTCCCCCAATGCAACAAAACTATAAGATCAATAGATAAGCACTGAAAACCTTTTCCCACCAGGCAGAGACTCTACCCTCTAAACAGTTTCTCAAAAGATAGAGCCTCACTAGCAGCAAACCACAAAGAAACAGCCGGTGCACAGCTAGGGACCAGGCTTGGAATAATCTCACATGGGCACAACTCCACAGTAAGACAGCAAATTAATTAAGCTTGATCATATCAGTGACTGGTGAACTATAGCTCTGTCTCCATTCTTTTAAGTTTTATCTAAACTCCAAGGGGATATGAGAATGTTGTTGCACTTATTGTGCAGTTTCAGTAAACAAAAGGGGAAAAAACCAACTCTAGACTACGATGAATTAAAAAAACCTGCAACATACTCTATCTGGCAAACTGGGCTGCATTTATATAGGCCTAAAGCAGAAAAGAAACCTCAACAGAGTAAACAGGTTTCACAGTAATCAGTAACACCAACAGGTTACGCTTTTGTGCCCAAATCTCAGGGGGGGCTATTCTCATGCACGGAAATCTCTCAGTTCTCAGCCCAAATGCATTTGGCAGAGGATCCAAAAATCAGCTTGGAGATGATTCTCATGGCTCCTGTTTGTAGCACAGTGGGAATTACCTTGTATTAGGTTTATTCATAATCAAAGAGAGTAGACTCAAAAACATGAAAGCTGCCACCTAGTCAGTTCAAAGTCAAACCCATCTCAGAAAAGCTTTTCCGAAGGAAGCAATCCCTGGGGATAGCGTGTGATCAGGAACACCGGAACAAGTACTTCCATCCATCCTGCAGGATTACTCCCTAATGGGCATTTGCTAATCTTTGTCTGGTCCCAGTTTACACTTAGCAAAGAATGGAGCTCTCAGTACTTACTTTTAAGAGCTCCCCCAGCTTTATGCAGAGGGGTCACTGCCAGCAGCCACAGGACGCCAAATGTAAACACCATGCTGTGGCTGACAGAGCACTGTTTTCCAAGGACAATTTTAAACAGCACATCCCTCTCCAGGAGACTCAAAGAGCATTAAAATGAATTATTTGCTGACCAAAGAGAGAATAGCACCATTTAAAACTTATAGGTGCCTAATGTTGGGGAGGGTGGAGGATACAATCACTTTATAAGCGCTAAGTCATTCATTTATACCTCAGTGCTGTGGATTAATTTTTTCCAGCAATGCTGACAAGAGAAGTTGTGACCAAAAAAATCACTACCAGGCTTTTTTTTTATACTACTATTATTGTCAGCACTACTAATCCAGTTAAGAGTCTACTAAAATGATTAAGGAAATGCTAGATAAGGTTTCACAAATACACCTATGACCCAATTTTATACTTGAAGACAAACTCCATTGAACAGTGTGCTGATATCCATGAAACTGCAGCATTTACAATCAAGTTGTTATGAAAGAGGAAAAATAAACAAAATCAAAATGTTGATTGCAAATATTTTGCATGGCAGCTTTTATCATGTTGCTGAGAAGCAGTGAAAATTGAGGAAAGAGGAGGAGAGATCATTTACAGTGACAACGCTTACTGGTGTGGCTGTCGTTTTTTCTGTAGCTTCTGGGAGCAGAGTCAGAGCCATTACTGAAAGGGTGTTGAAAATGCACTTAATGTTTCTCCTCACAGCAAGTGCAGTTCCTTAATACAGAGGGTTTGCAAGTTTTCAGGACTCATTGTCACACCTTGTGTGTGACGGAAGAAGAAGAGGTGTCTCTTTGCTGGTTTTGCTTCCACCAAAGCAGCAAAGGTGAGGGGAGAACTCAGCAATTGAGCACTTTAGCTCAGCCCACCATACACATCATTAATCTGGCAACTAGTGGCATATTGAAGTTTATGGCACTTAGCACCATACACTTCAATAACCCCTGTGTATGGTCAACAGACAGAAAAACAAAAATTCCAGTATTCCTTTTTTCAATCTTCTCTTCATGCCATGATCCAAAAAAAACCCCACTATCACATGTAAAGCAAACTTATCTAAAAGAAAACATTTGGCCTATTTCAATGACAACCATAAAGACGCACTTAAAAATCTGCTCAACACCATGCCAGGAGGAAAAAGAACTGGTACAAATAACACTACCCCAGCATAGATTTTTCTGCCTCAGCACAGTTATATCACAAGGAGAAAAGAGGCTGCCAGGGACAGAAACAGGCTGAACACCCAGTACACAAGTGTTCCAAGGAGAAGGGGAAAGAAGCAGTGTGGGCTTTGTCCTGTAAACCAGCAATGCAGTCGGTAAAAATCTCATGTCTGCCAAGTCTGCAGTGCTAGGACTAGAATGCAATGAGCACACAAACTATGTTAAAATTAGTTCAGGCCATTCTAGCCCTACAATATCCATCAAAATGTAAAGGTACTCCCTGCCTACAAAACAGTTTGGGTTTTCAATGCCTCACTGATACGGTCAAACAGCTTAAACCTATATATTTTACATATACATACATAAATGTATATATATACGCATATATACCTCTTATCCAGCATATGTTTTAAGCCAATTTTGCACATACATTTAATTAAAATCAAAAGGGATTACTCCAAAAAGAACTTTAATCCTGTTAGCTTTCCTACCAGAAGCAAACTGGTATAATCCCTCCTGAGTGCATGTTGCCCAGTGTAGTGCAGACCCTGCAGCCTTGGGTTTCCTTAGCAATCTTCCCACAGTTCTAACATAAGTACTAAAATTCAAGGGCACAGGGGAGCAAGTGGATTCTTGGGCTGAAACTGAAAACTGCTCCTTAAAACTCAGCTGCATGACCAAAGGAGCCACACTGCTGTGCACAGTGTTTTTTCCAGGCCAAGCCTTCTCTTCCCACTTTTGCTGGTGTATCCCAGTTAGTCAGAGAACTGTAGCCAGAAGGTCAGTGTCAGGAAAGCTGCCAGGTATAAGTTACAGACCAGACCTCACCAAACTTTATTCACTTTAGAGAAGGGTAATAAGACAGGGGGACAGTAACACAGATATACCATACCTTCACCATGTCAAAATGTGCCACAATGTGATGAACACTGTTACAGGCCTGACCTGAACATGGAAGTGGAGCAATTAGTGAGAAATTAATTTCACCAGATGACTGGAAAGATCTTTCGCTTCTCAAAGCAAGCACACTTTTTAGGTCCACTTCCTGCTCTTCCAGAATTGTCCATATCAGAAGAAAGTGGTTAGAAAAAAGTTTTTATGCATATATTGATTTCGGTCTCTCAGTATAACTCTGTCCCATATTTAAATGGCTCTCTAAAAACCTGGGAAAGTGTGGAATGCTGGTAGTAAGCCTGCAGAGGTTTGTCCCAGATACTCTACATATGCTAACTTATTGTTTGCACATAGGGGCTTTAGCAGCCCTTAGTTCAGTGGGTCCTTCCATGGGTAAGGACAAGTTCCATTGGACAAGGTTGCTAACAGCCTTGCTTTCCTGGATTTGCATCTCAATATCATGGGATGTCTTCAGTTCCAACAGAAGCAAAGTCTTCATCCTGTTTCTCTCTTTTGGGGACTTTATTCATGTAGTTTTGCACAAGTAAGACAGGATGCTTTCTATCAAAAAAATAAAATATCCTTAATATATCAGATTCCATAGTCTCAGTCTCAAAATTGATAATGCCCTTGCTCTTGTATTTTACTCAGGCTTTTTCCAGCTGTTTTTCTGTTACCCGCTGATGACTCTCCGCAGCTTGACACTCTACTATTTTTTGAGATCTTACAATTTCTCTCCTAAGCAGCTTTTGCCCCAACCTCCAACATGACTGTCAGAGCAAACTGATTCCAACAGCACTTGGTGTCTGGGTTCCAGCACTGTTTTCTTCTCAGATCCATCCTTACAGGGAAATCCTTTCAAGTTACTGTCTGAAGAAGAAGGTTCTATTCAGGTCAATTCCACCAAATTTGGTTTAGTGTTTTACTCTCAAAAGGAACTTGGGGTGCAAAAGTCAGTGATGGTGAAACTGTAAACTGCATGTCAACTTCCATTTGCTGCCTTATCAGACAGTCCCTATCTCACACAGATTCCTAAAGAAGTGAGCAGGTTGTCTTGGATTAATATACTTACTCTGCCTTCCTCAATGATAAACTGAGATGTTTTTCCATGGAAATGACAACTAGAAAGAGTTTTAAGTCAACAGGTGTCACTGCTCAGGATGAAAAAAATAAACACACGAAAAAGATTTCTCTGCAGAGTTCTGACAACTGGGACTCTATAAGGTATTTACACACTATGAGTTTTCTGGATGGGAGTTTGGGCTACATCCAAAGCCAGCCAAAGCCAGCCTGTCCTGCTAAAGACACTGTACGATCTTCAACTGATAACTTTTCCAAGATGAAATCAGATCTGGAAAGCAGCTGATTCCTTATGTGCTAGAGTAACTAAAGAAGAATCAAGGATATTCTGAACAACCTGGAGGGACTTGGAGCCTTTTGCCCAAAACTACACTGCATATAATACTGTAAATATTTAGACCAAAAGAAGTCTAGACCTTTTCTCAAGCAACCTAAATGATACAGTTATTATCTATCTTTGCTTTAATCTATTGGACAATGAATAATTAGACTTTTTGCTAACTTTGACAGAACTTTAGTGAATTATTTTTTCATTATTCTCAGATCTATTGTTCTTTTACTGTAAATTATCTGCTCTTAAGTTTCATGAAAAATTGACTGGAACAGAACAGCAAAACTAAAACCTCTACACCCAGCTTTGCTCATGTTGGGGTTCAGGATTTTTTCTTTGGTTTCTTCCTCTCAGGGAATTTTCTCCCTTGTGTTTCTAAGAGACAATAACGACCGGTACTTAAGAGAGACAAAAGAAGTTGCCATGGCTCAGAGGAAGGGTGCAGCTGGCTACTCTCTTTACCTGGGCGGTTTTCTCTTGGAAGGCAGAGATACTGTGAGATTTTAGGCTGGGGGGAAGGCGCGGGGCACAGCTCCTCGCTCCCTCTCACTGTTGGCTTCAGAGTTGGACAGTCGAACTGCTGCTTACTGTTATACATATACATACTAGTCAAGAACTGTTAATCATTTTCTCAGATCTTCACCTGAAAGCTGCCTTAATTTCCAAGTTATAATAATTCAGAGGAAGGGGTCATATTCTCCTTTCCAAGGGAGCTTCCCGCCTTCTTCGGCAGACACTTGTCTTTTAAACCAAGACAACTAGTTTTTATAGAGATCTTTTAAGGTTTGAATTTAGTTAGCTTGTAGAGTGCACAAGCAGATCTAAAAATAAGCATGTTTCAGCATCTTTCTTCATGTTCAGGCCAATTCTTCAGCCCCGGTGAAAATCTTAGATGTATGAGAAACTTACACTAAGTTCTCCCATAAATCTTCTTTACAAGGATCTGTAATTAAAGAGGAAGCAAATAGCTCTACATGCTCTACCTTTGAAACAAGTCATTGCAAGATTTAATGGAGAACAGAGAGAAACCATGTGCTCGAGCAAAATTTTAAACAAAGCAAGGGTTATTTAATGGCTGGAGGTTATTTCAGTTTCCTTCTAAAAGAGGAATTTTGCGTTGTGGTTGTGGCATGAACGGCCACACATGGTGATTAGGTGTTACCAAAGGCTCTACGCTGGCTTCCAAAATACACCTCATCTGGTTGAAAAGTGTCTGCCTGATTTATTAGCTCTATATCCAGCTGGAATGGAGGGAGCTTGGTTTTGATGATGTTCCTACAAGCAGAAGGTAAGGGTCACTGGCTAACCCCTGACACACGTGTAAAAGATCCTATAAAGACTTGTTGCACAACCCACAAAATGGGTACCTTATTCACATCAAGCACAGAAACAGTAAAGGTACATCCTGCTGACACTCTGTCCTCCAAAAGGGCAAATTCCTACATGTCCTCTCTCCCTCAGGATTTGTCACTGCCCCACAGAATCCCCATTCCTGCCGGCATCAGGCTTTCAAACCTACAGCTGTAATCTAAGCAAGTCTTCATTCCCTCAGCTGAAGGCAAGGATGGCACAAGAGTCCTCAAAGACTACACGTTCATCGGAGTTCAGGCAGAAGCAGCAAGATTGTGAAGCCAGATTTCCCCAGGAATTGCAAAACTGGTAATTTTAAAAGAAAATGAAGATGTATCTTTTCCAAGTTGTAATGGAAACATTTTCAGAAAGGTACGGGACCAAAGGGAACTGAACAAGGTAAAGCAATGAGAGAATTCTGTAAAAGAAACCAGATTATTAAAAACTAGCCTCTTGATAGTTGCACTCTTTTCGATTCTGTCTTCCATTCTTTTGCCCAAAACAGCCTTGAATCTGCATAAAGCTTTTACAGCATCATATTTGGAGCAGTCTCACTTAACACAGAAGAAAAAAAAAGTCTGAAAACGAGAGATACGGATCTGTTCTGTGGATTCAAACACTGGGATAATAGGATCAAGATAACATGAGGATAGATGTATAGTCAGAATAAATGTGACATATCAAGAGTAAACATAAATATATAAGATCCTCACATTGCTTTGAAGATCCTTACATTGCTTTCAGCAGTGGTGAAATTCAGTATTTCCAAGATCTAAATTTGTGGTGCTGTGTAAACAGATTTCCTTGAGTCACTGGAGTTCCCGGCATACATCACAAATACAACTGGTTAGTGGCAGTTTGCATAAATGCCTTATTTCTAATGTCTGGCTGCAGATTTTGTAAATTGAATAAGCATTTCAAAGACAACAAAAAGAAGGGTGTTTAATTTTCTCTTAAATAAATACGTGCTGCCTATGAGCGGAACTTTGCATAGTGCACAGCACAAAGCACATTGCATAAGAAGACACAGCTTTAGAGCAATTACTGGAATACGAATGAGTTGTTTCTTAAAATGGAAAACACAGACAGGCTTACCTTAACTGCAGCTCTAATTGCTTGTCCAAAATCTCCCAATTTACAAACAATGCAACACAATTGTAACAGCATGGACTTGGCTGGCATACAGGTTTCCAAACAAGCTGTTACTTTATTTATCGAGATTACTGCATTTTGATTATTAAGTCATTTCCTACAAGACTGAATCAGTATTTGAAGTCTAAACTTAAGGCCCTCTGTTGGTCATTATATAGGAAGATGAATCTTACAGGTTGGATTTGTTAAAACCAGTTGTACCATCTAGTAGAGATTGATTAGGAAAGGATTTATACACACCATTGAATTTCTCACATTTACTAAAAAAATCCATTGGGCTGATGATAATTTTTTCTAACAAAAATAAATAATAAATATGACTGCACCCTCTTGAACTAGACAGGAAACTTTAATTCAAACTAAGGGAAGAGACAGAAGTACAATTTCAGGTCTCTGGTCAATTTCCATGTATACCACATCAGGAAAATGTACTAAAGAAGATTTTTCTTGACACTGATTAACTCGCCTTGCATTTTCTTAGTTAAATCCAAAGTTCTTCCAGGTCATTTTCACAATTCTTTCTAACTAATCAGACAACTCCAAATCCAACAATAGCTGACCAATCAATAGATATTTTCACATGCACAGAAATAAAATGATTGTTATTGTTTTTCAAAGCAGTCGGGAACAATTCAGAGAAATTGTGCTAAACATGAAATTTTTTTTGGTCTCCTTAAAAAATACGGGTATCATTCAGAAACTAAAGGCTTGCACTAAGTATATGTTAAGATAATCAGGCTATTTTTTATAAAACAGGGTTGGAAATTTTGCTTTATCATTTTTTATATAATTATTAATAATTACTTACAACTCATATCACATTAACACCCTCTGTTTGTCTGCTCTTACACAGAACTCTTTAAATCAATTCAGACATAAAGGTTTTTCTGAGAATCACGTGAAGAATCTTCTCAATTTCACACAAATTCACGTTTCAAATTCTAATTTTCCACTAGCTTAATCTTCAGGCATTTTCTTTACAGCATGAGGCATTTCTTAAACCTCGTATTCCACACTACTTTAAAGACCTGACCAAAAAACCTCCAAAACAAAACAAACAAAACAAAAAAATCCTCACTTCGCTTTTGTTCCATTTTCCTCAGGAAATGCACTGCAAGTTGTACATTGTGTTGAATGCCTGAGAGCACTGACTACTCCAGGTGTTCAAGGAGCTGAGCTGCAAGTAAGTAAGCAATGTGACTTGGCTCACTGAAACATTTCACCTTCACTGGCTTGTATATGTTGTGCAGCAACAACAACAGATCTCAGACAAAAAAATTTCTGAGCAGCTGCAGTTTGGCCATAAGGAAAATTGAAAACGAGCACTCTCTACATACACAGTGGGATGGTCAGGAAGGAGAAGCACCAGAGTTATCTCAAGTGGGAAGAATAGCAATAAATTAATGTAAAAAGGAAAGCAAACAGAACCCAATACTATTCCATAGGAAGGGAAAGGGAAGAAGTTGGTTTTGATCATGTAATAATGAATTTTTTACACGCTCTAAGGCAAAGGATAATGGTGAAACCTATGAAGGGCAATCCAGGCCAGCTGAGGAAGCATGAGGAAGTGCTGCCTTCTTATCATCAGAACAACGACACTGGGCTCCGCCTCAGTGACCATTTACAGTAGAATCAGTAGTAAGGTATAAATTGCCATCTTGTCACAATACTGCTAGCACTTGAGTTAACAAAGGTGTAAACAACACGAGGTCCCTAAGTGATGCTAATGACAACATGTATGTTCTGCTTTTCAAAGAAGTGATGTTCATCACTGCTCTTGACCTGGAGGGGTGCACTTGAAAAACACTGGACACTCACAAACATGAGAAAGTTGGGCAAGAAGAGAAAAAGAAATTATTTGTGACTGCCAAAATTTTATACTGGGTCTGCCCTCAGCACAGTTTAGGGCAACTTCAGTGGTTCATATGTAATACAAAGAATCTGACCTTTTCCATTCCCGAGTGCAGAAAAAGATTAAAAACAGGGCTCCACTTCATGTAAGCAAAAGAATTTGCTCTTTTCCTTCTGTCCACTAATTTTATATAGCAATCTTCTCTATTACCACTTGAATAATAATCAAACATCACCAACTTCCCCCCATGGCAAGAAACGAAACCAGAGAAGTCTGGTGCCAAATTAATTTGTGCCATCTGGCCCTCACACCTCTGTTTTCTACCATTTCCATACCATTTTTAGCTCTCTCCCAACACTTCCATTGCACTGAGACCAGTTTGAATCTGCCTGTGGACTGTCCAAGCTGTGAATAATTCCTTAATAATAATACCAATATTTTTATATAGCACATCAGATTCAAATACCAGTGTGGACATTGCTGTTTCTCAACAAAAACAAGACTAGAAAATGGAAAGAGAACCTTATGGAAATGTAAACAGCATACATGTTCTCAGTGTCAGTGATATTAAATCAGGAATGACTCCGTGAGAAGAACAGCAAGACCAAGAGAAAAAAAAAAACATCAAGTGGCCAAAATACAAAGTTTATCTTCTTTCAAAGTCAACTGGAAAGACTTCAGCAAAGTCATATCTCTGACATTCATCATAACTCAAGATCAGGGTTGCACAGGGTTCTGAACAACCCGGTCTTGTTGAAGGCACCCCTGCTTATTGCAGGGGGTTGGACTGGATAACCTTCATATGTCCCCTCCAACCCAAACTATTCCATGATCTGGTTTAAATTGTTCAAAAATCACTTTGATAAGCAACACAGGTAAGTCCAAATCTTAGCAGTAGGAGAGCAAAAGAGTCATCAGTAACTTTTATAATGAGTTTTTAAACACTGATCACTGTGATCCTTCTGGTTAGTTCCCAGTGCCCTGTGAGATACAGTTAAACATACAGCTAAGTAAAACATAGTCTTCAAACAGCTTGATAATCAGTTGGAGGGGGAAAAAAATAACCCCAGCAGTTTTTTGTTAACAAGCTTAATTCCAGAATGAACCCAATGAAACCATTTACACATCTCATTTTTCTTACTCTACACAAAAGAAATTATCTGAGAGTTAAAAATTATTTAGGTATCACATGTTTTTGTAAACACCCCTGTGAGAAACCTAAAAGCTTATAGAGTCTTTCAAGAAACAAAACAATGACTCTACTTTGCTGGGACTCATAGGCCTGACTTAATAAAGGTAGGAATTCTGAAGTATTATTCTATTATTCTCACAAAAAAAAACATACACATCTTGCTCTTTTGGATTCTATTCTGCTATTTCTGATTTAATGGAGAAAATTAAGCAGTAATTTCAGTCAGGCCCTGCTGTTCCATTCCAATCCATTTTCTTTAGATTTTTTTTCCCATGAGTCATAGAACATTAGTTTTGTTTTGAAAGGGAGTGTTGTATTTAAATATTTTTAAACTATTTGTTTGTGTCAGTGAGAAGGAAACATATTGTCTGGACGCTGCAGCTAAATGATCCCTTTTATAAGTCTTCTCTCTGGCAAAGAATGTCTCTCCATAGATTTCAATGTGATGTAGAGCTCTAAAGCAAACATTCCTATTGCAAAGAGTCTCAAAGGGACATGCCACTGCAATATCATGGCCTGAATAGTGGGATTTTGGTTTACCTTCCCCATCATTGAAGTTGAGCTAAAAGAGGAGACGGGTCAAAATGCTTCAAGTAGAAAATAGATTGATTTACTGAAATGCCGAAACCTCTAGCTAAGCAAAATCACTATGCTGAAGTTTACAGGCACATTCATTAGGTGATAGCACAGCAGAGACAACATATTTGGAGGCTGTCATTTGCTGCTTGACTCTGACTTTAGCATGGAGTTGCACATGTGTGCACACGTTGCGTGGGAATGCGTGCAGCGTTCTGGCTGCTGTGGCTGGGAAGTCAGCAAGCACACTGTCACCGGCACAAAAACAATATAAATACCACATCAAAAGTTTAAACGTGAGGAAAAGATACATCAGCATGACCCAGGCACTCTGAACTGCATGGCAGGAGAAGCAAAGAAATAAATCCGTGACAGTTAACCATTTATCTAATTTAATCTCTTACTGATTTGTTCAGACTAATTTATGTGAGGTTTAGCCCTGTTTGGACAAGTTCAACAACCACTTTGGGAGTGACACTTTCCCAGAATACATTACAATTTTTTCAAATATCATAGAATCATTAAAGTTGGAAAAAGACCTTTAAGATCATCAAAAGCAACTACTAACCCAACACTTTCATGTCCACAACTAAACCATGTCCCTAAACAACGTATCTGCATGTTTTCCGAACACTTCCAGGTATGGTGATTGACTTAGAAATAGTTTGGTGTTAAGTCTTTCAAAAGAACCAGCAGAAACAAGTTAGAGAAAGTGCTTCCCTATGGCCAAGAATACTCTCATTGACCACAAAAGGATTTTTTTTACAACAAGCAGGGAGATTACATAATTTCAGTTTCTGTCATCTCTCAGGTGATATAACACTGCTGATGTGCCCGGGTCAAGTACATTCTGCCAGATGCAATGTTGCTGCTCACGAGGGTAAAACTACTCATTTAACATGGTTTAAATCAAATCGTGATTGAGTGGCTTATTGATTTATTAACACATAATTAACCAGCAATCAGTGGTAGTTCACACAACACATTTCAGAATCAGCATTCAGAAGGAAAAACCACAGCACTGAATTATTTTGAAATCTTAATACATACAAGCAGGTTTCTAGCCAGCCTTCTACAGCTAAATCCTAAAAATTCCCAACCCCCACAAGCAGATACATTGGGGTCAGGTGAGCATGGCTTCCTGTTCCGTAGGTTCTCCTGTCTCATGCTGCTTCCCACAGCAGCAGTTTTGGGTTTTCTGCCTCACACAATGGGTACACACTCACATCCCCATCCCATGCAGGCTCTGGTCAGTGATTCCTTTGGAAAAAAATACCTCCAGCCCCTCTCCACCAGGTACTTTTCCCTGTGTCTAAAATAGGAGCCTTTTTGATGTTCAGCAACATGAGTTACTGAGCATCTTACAGGCTCAGACCGGAAGGATGTGGCTTTACCACATGCAAGAACAGTTACACCCCAGGGAGCCTCCCCACAGACCACACCGTGGAGCACCAGCTCCCAAAGACCCATCAAAGAGGCACCAGACAGAGCCAAAGCTTAGAACTGAGCTCTGATCCAAGTGTAACACCAGGCACCTTACAAGAGATACCAGAATATCATTTTGCAAAACAAACAGGAAACAGGATTTGGAAAATCCTGCGTTCACTTTAAGGGCAGTAAATCTGCAGTGGTCCTTTGTGCAGATTTCCCCCTGCTGTTACTCCTACTCATACAAGCACCTACAAAACTACTGCAAATATATATACTCCCTGAACATATTAGTTATTACAAAAAATCCCACTATCTAATTAGGGATTTTTTTTTAATGGAGTTCACTCGCAGTTTGGATTCCGCAAACAAAATTCATTCATAGATCTACAGGAGCAATTGTTTTGATTAAAAATTAATGTAATTTGGTCACTTTTTATTCTCCAAAATCCTGTCTCCTGCAATCTTCAAAATATAATTTTTAAACATATCTTACCACCCCAGTGAACGCTTCTATTTCCCATGCCAAAACCCCACAGGAAGCAAGGGAATAATAATTAAAATATACACTTGTCTGAATTCTTAGTTAATAACATGCTCTGTTAGTTCCTTTTGGTTTACTGAAAAATGCTTCAAGCATATTCATCAAAAGGTTCAACAAATTTTGTAACCTACATTACACACATCTGTCATTCCCAGAAGATATACCTCCCACCAGTCACACAGAATCCTGGTTACACAGAATTGGTTTATGTGCCACCAATCATCTTGTTTGCTGTTGAGCAGGCTGACATGTAGAGAGAACTGATGTCCAGTGTAAGAGAGTTGCACAAAGTCAGAAATCCCTTGGAACAAAGGGGTTTCCTTCTAGAAAATCCCTATACCATCACAGCTCAAAGTACGACATAGCAAAACCGACCCAAAAACCAAACAAGGCATCCCACTTTAAAAAGGCCATGCCACTCCAGTATTAAGCTAGTTTCTGGTTAAAGTTTTCAGAAGAATATCTGCTAAGTTGCTGGACAGTTTCCAAAGAGGATTAAAATAAAACTTCATCCTCTGCTACAGGCTCTGGTTACCAGTTTCTGATTTATTATCCATTTATTTGGAGCAGGGGAATTGCCTCTAGTCCTCTAATTCTCATCCCAGCTGCCTCCCATCTCTATATATGTGGATAGCAAAAATGGCTCCATGTTCTTTCAGATGGGGCAATCTTTTTAACCTTGATGGGTTTAAGTGACAGGAGGAAAGCATCAGTGTAGCAGAGAACTTTCTTTATTGCTTTCCAGAACTGCAAATCTACCAACGTCTAACCTAGTTTCCCCAGCTTCTATGTCACAGAAACCTCATCCTCTGCTCCAGATCACACTTTGATCTGGCAAAAAACAGAAATACACACTACTTCAGACAAACAACCTGACTTTTTTATCTCTGCAAACAAAAATCCAGCTTTAATGAAGCATAATAATTTAATTTTTTGGGGGGCAGAACTGTAAATCCCAATATAACCTCTGCTTTTCCATCCCCAGTGCAAAAGATTTTAGTTCTTTGAAGCTGAGCAAACAATAATAAAACATTTCAATCAAGGATTTTTTAAAGTACAAAATGAATGTAATAAAGTAGAGGAAATCTCTAAACCACTGCAGCCCTCTAACACCAGTGCAGCTTCCAGTGCAGTCATGACCTAAAATACTTTAAAAATATTTTTTAAAAATATTAAGCAAGCTTTTCCCCTCAGATAGGGAGAAGAGTTTGTCCCAGGTGTTTTTTATCTACCTTTGGAGATGTGTCTCTTCATTAAAAAGGCTTTTAAGCTTTTGCCCCTTGTTATACAGCACAAGAACAGGACTGTACTTAGTTTCCCCAAAGTGAGGCAACTTCCTCAGATTCTCCTGAGGGAAATCTGTTCCAAACACCCTTGCAAAAGCACATACCTTGCTACCAAATGAGAAGCGTACTGACACTTGGCAGACAGGAATTTCAGAAACCTAAGCTATCCTCCAAGCATCCTTTACCCTTATGCCCATGTTGGAAGAAAAGCAGAGAAGCTTGTTTCTTGGACAAAGGTGAGTGATGGCCTAGTTCAGGGTTCCCATGGGAGCTGCAGAAGACAGCAATGGAGCTGAGGGTGTCCATGTGAGAACCCTGAGGGCTCGGAGGCTCTCACACTGATGGAGGCACCAATGCAGCACAATCAAGCACAGGAGCATCGCTCACCATAACCAAGAAAAAGTTAGTCTAAACATCCAGATGTGGCCTTGCCAAATGCATGTGGGACTTCACTGTCAACTGGTAACAAGCAGCAAGTGAAGCTAATCAGGAAAGTGGGAAAGTGGTACTTAGGGGAAAAAAGCACAACATGGCCTTTTCAGCAGAGGATAGCACAAATATCATGCTGTGACCAAATTAATGATGTGTGTCCATCCTTCATCCAGGGGTGCTTTTCTATCTTCCTGGTAATGCCATGTCAGCATGCCTAAAGCACACATGGGCCCCCAGACATCCAACCCAGAGCAACCCTGGAGTTAGAAATTGTTATTTACCATTGCCAGTATAGTGCTGCGTTATTGCTGTTAACTCCAAGTGGCTTTCCCTCCACAAGAACATTTTGTTTGCCTTCCCACACCATCAGTACCCCATGAGGAAAGAATATTTGCTTGGAGCTTTAAGGACTGGTATCATGAGCGAGGTCACCAGGCAGATGCCAACCAGTACGCTTTGAGAGGAGCCCTGGAGGCATCTAAATCTTATTATTGCTTCCAACACCATCCAATCAGAATTTTACCAGTGTGACAGGCTGATTATTGTCCCAGCAACCTGAATTCATACTGAGAGTAGCACTTCTCCTCATACTGGAAGGTATGTACTTTATATTTTCGCTGGCATTCACTGTAAAGGGATACATTTAGGGACTAGGTGCCAATAACTGGTCAATATCCCACTTCAGAAAATGCTGTATTCATTCGTGAAATGATTGCGCCTTGCATACTGGGCTGAGGTCCCCAGAAAATCTGCAATATGTTGAAGGAATACACTAAATCATGTCATGTAGTACATATTTTTGAAAGCTGAGGTCCCATTCTATCAATAAGCATTGCCATATAGCTGAAGATGCCATTTCTCTAGAAGTTAGATAAGATGCAATCAATAAGATCACTGCAACAATAATAACCCTTGTGCTGATGAAATGAGAAAGTTTGTTTTAAAGGCAAGTTGTAAATAGACAACAAAATATTAAGCAGAGGAACCAATTTTTGCCCTTTTAGACTGATACAGCCCTGGAACTATTAACACCCAGTGCAAGCTTGATGAATGAACAATGCCTTGCGAGTCAAGGTGCAATAAATATTACTAATAAGGTGTCACAGAAATTCAATTGCTTCACTCTCCTCTCATTCCTGACTCACAAACTGCGAGGAAATCTCTAGATTGCTCCTAAGTTTTGAAGCAGCTAAGGAACCAATAAAGCTGTGCATACAGCACTACTGATATTTCACAAGGTGGTGGGGGACAGCATCCAAAGCTCAAACCCTGTATCATAAAAATAGTCAGGAAAATGGAAAACAGCTTGAATTAGATGTGATCAGCTGGGAGGCACAATCTCCAGGGCAACTGGCAGGCAGACAACTACTCAATTATAAATTGGTACCTACACCAACATTTTGAAACATGGGTTGCAAAGCTGCACAAGTAGGGTATTACATGAGAACACTATGTGTTGCTATTACTCAAAAACAAAAGTTGTATTACACTGTGATGTATCATCAAGTGAAAGCACCAGACCAAGTGGCCAGGCAATCCCCAAGCAGGTAAATAAGCAGTGTCCTCAGGAAAATAGGAGTAAGCTGGGCTCACCAGGCACTCCGCTAAAGCAAAGCAGCATTGCTTGCAATGAATTACACATCTGGAAATGCTGCACCCTGTTAAACATCTGCCTGACAGATACGCTTCAGGCCAACCAAAGCCCATTGAAAGGTCTCTGTAACTTCAGTACATTCTGCTCCTAAGTCTCACTGGGTTTAAAAGATGCTTTTTGTCCTTTCAATGCAAGCTTAGAAGAGGCTTGGAGTAGAAGAAGAAAGGTGTTATTTAAAGCCTGAATCAGACTACAATAAAACTAGGTTGTCAAACAAGGAAAACATCTATCAAAGAAAGGAAGAGACACTGGAACAGAGAACCAAGAAGCCTTTTTGTAGAGCTCTTATAAACCCATTAATCCCATTTCAAAGCTTCTAGACTCTTCTGGAATTTGAGTGAATAAACAATTATAACTGCCAGAGCTTTCGATAAATCACAACACTCCATCAAGTGTAATGAGCGTCACCCACCAGTTAAAATTAACATTAGACGTACAAAAGGCACAAGGGTAAAACATCATGCCAAGAAATAAATTTTAATCCCTCTTCCTATTCAAACAGAGAGAAGGAAAGTTAGTTACAAGAAGTCACATAAATTAAATACAAGAGAGTAGGAAAGGGAACAGAATCATTACATTCCTGGCCTCAACAGCCAAAGACAGTACTATGATTAAATAATTAAACTGTCTCACTTCATGCAGTCAAGCTAAATTTCAACAGAAGTAATTAATCTTCATGTGGTCTTTTATACCCTGCCCTATCTGTACTTTTAGCCAAAGCAAAACATTTCCTCTTGTTGCCTCTTTCTTTCCAAAAGTCTTCTCCATGTATGAGGAAAGAATCACCTCTCATTTAAATTAAATCAATGCCATTGACAAGGTTGCTATTCAAATGTGAAGACTTATCCTTGTGAGAGTTTTCACACACACTTGTAGAGCTGAACACAGGACGAGAATTATTTACTTTTCCTGAGAAAGCATTGGAAATTTCAAAAAACTTCATCTATTATGCCAGGACAAATCTTACCTCTGGATTTATTTTTTTCATAAACAAGTAAAAGCAAGCACAAAGCCTAACACTATCAACAATCCAGTTCTCACCTATCATGCAAGATACCAGACCCAAAAGCCTTCTGGTTGAATTGGGTAGACTATGGCCTCCAACCTTAGTCTCATCATCCAAGATACTTTCTTTTTTCCCTTAAGTTATTTCCAGCCTAAGAAATCTGTTTCAACCTAAGCTATCCTGAAAAAAAAAAAAAATTTTAAAATGTGGCTTTCTAGAGTTCAAAAGTCTATTTGGAAAAAAAAATAAATTTCTTCATCAAGTTCCTATGTGACTCTGGTTAAGCTAAAGGAACTGATTTCCACGAGGATGACATTCTCAACAACATACAGACCATCACAAATTCCAGCACCTTGTTCCACTGCCATTTCTACAGCACCACCAATGCAATCCTGAATGGCACTTGAACATTCTTATGAATCAGGCAAAGAAGACGTTGACATGAAATGTCCTGAAGCAAACCAAAATCAGGTACTGAAGGAAAGGCATCACATGGGAAGGGAACTGTACTGAATTTCAGCTGCAATAACAAGGTAGGCTTTATGCAAAAATAAGTTTGAGCATCCATATTCAGACCTGGCTCTGGATTGTGAACACTTTGATTACCTCTTTGCGAAGTGCCACAGTTTCATGTCACATAAGCTCATCTACAGAAAACTTGAGAATACCGTTTGGACCATTGTTACACCCCAGTCACTCAAACCTAGGGCTAAACCAAAGGTTTTTTTACTCTGGGTAGGTGCAAAGGAGAAAACTCCAACCAAATGTTCTCAAGAGGTAAAAATGCACAAAAGTGTACTGGCAAACTATAGAAAACCAAGGAATATTGGCAAAAGAGTAAATAAAACATAGTATCACTTATCCCAACATACACTTACCCCATTGAACGTAGAAGACTGTTAAAGCACTCTTACAACCACACCAGGAGTGTTTTCAGGCAAGCCTCAACAACAGCCATATCAACTGCTTCATCATCAGCCTCATCTCTTAGAACACAACCTTTTATATCACACAGCACATGCTCTCCCCACACCACGATTGGTTAGCTTAGCTGCCCCACCAGGGTCACAGCTGAAGCTCATTCAGTTAGAGGCCACACAGCTGAAACCCATCTAAGCTAAGGTTATGTTTTCCCACAGAAGACCTTATAACTCATTGGATGTTACGTTCTATGAGAAGGGAGTTAGAAGAAGAGCTGGAGGAAAGCAGAAATAGCTACTAGCTCCTGGGTTCTGGTGATGTAAAGCTCCAAGATGAAGGCAGGGTAAAATGACAACATGCTTGCCTTGTGGTCAGGCTTCTTAAAGCCTTGGCCTACCCTGGGTCTTCTTCCCAGGTGGGACTTCCAGTCAGCAGGAGCCTGGTGAAACCCAGGGTGGACCACTGCAAGCCACTAGGCTCTTGCCTACCTGACCTGGCATTGAGGCTGCATGTTCCCTCTCCCTTGCAGAAGGTACAATTCAGGTTTGAAAGAAACAAGGACAACTAAGAGTGGCAGCTACAAAAAGATGAGTGGGAAGAAAAATAAAAGAAGAAAGGAAAAAGGAAAGGAAAGCTTTCAACCTCCTCCTCCTCCTCCTCCTCCTCCCTGCTGACCTGGGCCATTGCTAATACAGCTCTCACGAGGCACTGCAGGACTTAAAGGGTGCTTATGAATCTTATTTTAAGAGGCTACTTGCAGGCAAAGCAGGCTTCCAATTTAATCTTTTATTAGCTGTGGTTTAAAATGAATACCCCAGGTGGCTGTATAGAAACATAAAAGGGGAGAAGATGCATAAGCAAAAATTAATAGATCATCATAGAGAAGTTAAGATAATAGAAGTTTTCTGTTTCAAGAGGTTATCAATTGTCCAGTATAGCATATCCTGGAAGATCTCAATTCTTTGGCAATATGCACACTCTGAAAAGGAATAGAAAACACAAACCCAAAAACAAATACACCTACCTCCCCTCCCCCACCCCACTCCTGTGTTCTGCGTTAGTGTTTCTTTTACTTTTTTCTCTGGTTTGTTTCTCTCTCATTCATTTTGTTCCTGTACCCCTTCTCACACACAGATAGTTTAAAAAAAAATTATTCACTTTTTCATTTTTCCCATTAATGAAGGAGCTACGAGCAAGCCTGCTGTCATCCGAAGTGCAATACTGCCCTCCAGAGCTGTCAGGAAGAAAAATTTCTTCAGGAAACACGAAACCATCTTCAAGCAAACCGTAGCCTTTCAGATGGAATTGCTGAATCTCATCTCATATTTATTCTCTGGGTTGAAAACCAGTCTGCACAGACACCTTATCTGGCTTAGCCTGGTTTACTGACAATCATTTTGACAACTCTTCCCATACACAACTTGTGCATCAACTCCAAAGCAAAGAAGGGACTTTTCTCCTGTGAGAAAAAAATCCCAACTAATAAATTAACCCATCTCTTCTCACTCAAGGTAAGGAATGGTCCGAAAAATTTTGAAATCCTGATTGGAAGCCAGATTCAGAAGATATTTACTGAGAAAGAAGGTTCCAGAAGAAACAGTGTTTAGGTCTAACAGAAATTCAGGAAAAAAAGTATTTTGTTTTAGATTTTCCTTTAACCTGAGTCCTGGGTGCAGGTGCTGTGTCATAGCATATCAGCTACTTGTTTTCTAAAAAGGATAAAAAGGATAAAAAGGTAACTATTATTTGTGTATAAAATTACTCCAACGATTTATAAAGAATAAATTGCACAATTTGAACAACACTGTGAAAGTTCTGCCTGGAAGATCTGCCTTGTTTATCACCTGCAAAGCCATAATGCATAGCTTGTGAAGAGCTTTCATTTTCTCTAACACCAGGTTCCAAGTCAGCAATTTTCACTAACTTGAAAGGTACATCACCATGAAAAGCAGACCTCCCTTCCATTTTTATTTATATCACTTCCTAATAGCTTCCAGGAGGTAAAATGCAACAGCAACAACCAATAATGTGATTTCCAAATGGTTTTCTCTCATCTCTGAAGCCAGATGAAAAAAACCTTGAGAGGGGCTTAGATGTTAATATACAGATGTGGATTTCAACCCCCTGCAGAAAAGCCTGATCACAATGAGCCATCTTAAAAGGCTACACCAAAATTTACTGTTGGGATCTATACAAACTCCTGTAAAGTTCAGGACTACACCAGTGCAGGAAGACAAGAGGAAAGCAAGAGGAAGGGTAGTTCAGGGCTGTCTCAGTTCACAGACAAGTTTAGGAAAAGAACACTCTGGAATGAGTGTTTTCTCTATCAAAATAAGGAGTTCCAACAATCCCTTTCTGACAATGAGAAAATTAATACTAGTGGATGAAAGTGAAAAAACCAACCATTTATTGACAAACCGAGTGTCCACACGACACAGGAAAAAAGGAATAAATGCTAGATATTGAATTGTCAGAATGTTATCCCACACATCCACGCACACCCACACCAGAACAAAAAAAAAACCAAAAAAACCCCAACAAAACAAAAAAAATATCCAGGGAAAGAAAAGAAAACAGCCAATCACATGGTGGGGAGGAACAAAATGGCACCCAGCTTTTTTCTCAGGGAAGAAATACCAAAAGGTTCACGCAGTAGCTCAGGCAAAAACAGATGGGAACCTGGTGAATCTCTGATGTTGGTCTCCTCTTCACTGCAGATGAAGCTGGTGGATTTGGGGTCCTTTCTTTGGCTTGGGCAGCTTTTCCAAGGTCTGGCTGAGGTGAAGCGGTCCCACAGCTCCCCCGTCAGTCCCAGCCAATCGTCTCCCATCAATTGTCTGATCTCGGACCTAAACCAAGCCGAACAATTCAAGAAACAAGGGAAAGAGAAAGGGAAAAAAAATAATTTCTTGCCTAAGCTAACAAAAAACCAAGCTAGCTAAGCAACAAACTAACCACTGGCCCACATCACACCAAGCACATCCGAAACTGAGGCTTTGGAATAAACCTGCACAAGAGCCCCAATGCTCCCCCCACCTTTCCCCAGACCTACCTTAGAGCTACAGCAACCATTTCTAGGCATAGAGCAGATGATTAAGGAATAGAGTAGCATCATAAAATCACCCCAAGATAAGGGCTACCACATAGGGAAAGAAAAGAAGCAAGGAAACCCTAATAATTCTTTACAGTTGGTTCATATTTATTTTTCATTCTGATGGAATTGGTTAAAACAGCTGCTCTCCTCCTCATGACACCACCAACCCCAGAGCTCATTGTTTCATTCTCTCATCAATATGCAGATAGATTTTCTTAGCTCCTCTG
Source organism: Orthonyx spaldingii (assembly GCA_013397795.1). NCBI lineage: Eukaryota > Metazoa > Chordata > Aves > Passeriformes > Orthonychidae > Orthonyx > Orthonyx spaldingii. The sequence continues at coordinate 314,245 of VZTJ01001485.1, read as the reverse complement.
CACCCAAGCTACAATGGGTCAAACCCTCGCTGGTAGAGATCAGCTCATTTCAACAAAGACATACTAGGGTTATGACAGATGGGAATACGGCCCCGTGCCTCTTGCCAAGGAAAGCTGCAGTGCAGAGCAAGTACAACTCCCTCGTGTTTTGAACCAGGCCATTTTTGCCACCTCCAGCAAAAGTGTTCGGTGCTCTCAAACACTCAGCTTTCCAGAGACAGGGTCCAGAGAGGCAGGCAGGAAGCCTCAGGGGCCAGATCACTGCATGAGGATGTTGTGTCATGGCACAAAGATTCTAAGGGGTGATTCAGTTTCCCTGAAGGGGATGCCCTACAAACAATCCCAAGGCCAGATTTACAGGTTGGGCTCAGCATATGCAATTTATGATTCACACATTTACTGCTGAATTTAAATGCTGAGCAGACCAAGCAAGAAGCCTGGGAAGTACCCCAGATCATGAGGTAGAGGAAGAGGAGGAGAGACCTTTCTCGACCCAGAAACGTGGCAGGGGACTTAGCGTGGCACTGGCAGCATTCCCCTGACAATTGCTGCACTACCTGGTGACCAAGGGTTAATTGATCTGCACTTTGCAGCTCTATTTTTCAGTTTTCAAAAACTCAGCAAAGTGCTTATTAATGCTTATGCAGCCTCTGCAATGTGCTGATATGATCTCTGAAAGAAACCCATTAAACAGAGACACAAAAGACAAAGAACAGCAGAATGTGTCTCATTTGTTGATTATCTATTGAAGAACGCAATGTCTCTGCTAAATTTTAATTCGGACAGCAATTTGCCAAGATCTAAGAGTTGGCCACACCATAATTTACCTGGCTTATGCCAGGTAAATGCTCTTTGCATCAGATTAGGTATTTCATCTCCTGTATCTGCATACTTTTTAGGTGCTATAACCAATTATGATCCAGAAATATACCTGCCATCAATTTTAATTCAGATATTTTTAATTAACTTCACACAAATATATTTTACCCACAGCTTTGGTCAATGGGACAAAGCTTATAGCTCTATGAGTATCTCTTTATAACAGCAACACTGAAGATTTGACATCACCAATTTTTGCCCCGTCACACTTTTTTCCATTTTTAATTAATTTAGATTTTTTTTTTTGTTTGTTTAGTTAGTTCAATTTTTTTTTTAATCTCTTCTTCCCCTTCCAGGCATTTCTATTAGTTATTAAAATCTTGAAAGAAAAACTGTGTGGCTAAATTTTCTTGCTGTAAAACCACAAGTCACAAACATACACTAAAGGTGTCATACCTAGCATACAGGAAGAAGAATTCAATAAAAGTATTTTCCGTATTCCAACCCGGTCTGCACTAAGAACAGCAGTTGGAGCTGAAAAATAGATGACAGCTTTTTTAAGTATTATTATTATGTGTTTTAAAGACCAGTTTTCCAGATTGTCTCCAGATCATAGAATTTTAAAGCCAATTTACCTATTCCCTTCACTGAGAGTTTTGCAGTGGTTTTTGTGAGAAAGCTCTAGCATTTGTAAAAGTTGCAAACTGCTTCCAATGGGAATAATAAAAGAAATGCTTGTTTATTTAAATTGGTACTATGTTAGATAATTATGACCCAGTCTTGTAACTCTCTCTGCATTAATGGATCCTGAAGCGTTACTAGCAGTTCTTGGTCCTCATCCAGTTCTTGTGGCCCTTCATTTCACATAAAATATTAGCAGTGATTTTCTCAACCTTTCTTTAATTTATGGGGGTTTTTTTATACAAGGATTTTTTCTATTGTTAAGTAAAATAAATATCACTGTTTCATACAAAGTTTCAATAGCACCCTAATGCCATCCAGAGACAGATTATTTATGTGACAGGCCCATATTTCAAAAATAAAGCTGTGGCTGTTTTTTAAAATCATCTCTTCTATGAGACACACCCAGATTTTCACAAAAACACTAAATTGTACCTTCTGGTCCCTCAGCTGATAATAAATATCAGAATATAATAAAAATACAAATAGGTAAAGAGCTGGGGATATATAGTTAGAAAATCTAAGTTGCCTGGAGGATACAATCATCAAGGCTGGAAGAGACCTTTAAGATCATCCAGTCCAACCATCTACCTAGCACTGCCCAGCACCTCAATGACCTTTTTAAACTGAGGGGCCCAAGACTGACCACAGCACTTCCTGAGGTGCTTTTTGCTGGTACATTTACCTTAGGGCAGGTACAGAATGGCTCCACCAATCAATCTCTCCCTCAGACTCCTACTTCTTAACCTTTCCAGCTCCTCTTTGAGTTGTACCAGCAAGAAGAGCAGATCATTGAGCTGCTCTCACCTCACTCAGGCATTATCTGTTACACGCTGATGCCAGTGCCAGGCTCTGGCACTCCCTTCAGCCCCATACCTGGACCCCTGAATGTGACGACTGAGGCATGGACTGAGCATGGGAATCCCTCTGTACAGCCTGATCTAAAACTCACCTCCGGACTTCTGTCAGTCTTCAGCCCCTTCCTAACATCTAATCTAAATCTCTCCTCTTTTAGTTTGAAATTGTTCCCCTTGTCCTACCACTATCTGCCCATGTAAAAAGTAGCTCTCTCTGTCTCTTTCGTAAGCATCCTTTATGTACTGTAAGGCTGCAATCTGCACTTGCACCACAGCTTTCTGAAATCTTCTAGAAGCTTCAAAAGCATGCTGTACATGATCAGGAAGACAGGAGAATATTCTTTCAGAGGATATTTACAAGGGAGAGAGTGGGTGAAACTATATGAGAAATAGATGATGGAATCAGAAGATTCCAGGACCACCTGGATAGAAGGGAAGATGTGGTGTCCCCAGTTCCAGCCCTGCCACAAGCAGGTCTGGTCATTCAGCACAAGGAGCATTCTGCCATTGCTTGCCCATCTCCAAGGATGGAGGTTGCTCAGGCTCCTGATCCAAGCTCTTTTCTTCTCAAAGCCTTGGTGAAACAGGGGCATCTGGGGCAGGTGCCAGTTTGCCTTTGCAAGGTGGGACAAACATAAGGAAAAAGCAAACACAATAGAGTGACAGCATCAAACAATATGGTATGGGTGTGTGTTTATAATGCATAAAAATCCTTTTTGTTGCCAGGGTTGCCAGATTCCAGCATTTCTAGGTCCATCATTCCAGTGATGTCCACAGTCAGAAGCAAAGCAGGGTTGTGAGCAGCAAAACAAAGCAGGAGAAATGTGACACCCTGCAGCAAAGCATGATCCTTTTTCACCCAGGCATTTCCTGCTGGAAAATCAAAGCAAACTGAAACACCTTTGCTTTGAAATGCACCACCTCATCCTTTCCCTGATGAAATCCTACCAAGGCAGAAACACAACCTTTTGATCGGAAACACACAAACTGCTTCTGAGAATTAAAGCAGCCTACTTGGAAACCTTTTCATCTAAAGGAATTTCAGATGTCATTTGTGACATTTTAACACTATTCTACCAGGGGAGAAGCTTCTGCTGAACCAGGTCTGTAGGGATGGGTGCAAGGAAGAAAATGGGCCAGGGTGAGAGAGAGCAAAATGAATAGGAGGCAATCCTACAAACAATTCATCCATCTTTTTGGCTCCGTTCTGCCAGCAGCAATAATGCAACGCAAAAGCCATATGTCCTGTGCAACCTGCCAAGTACAAAATCAGCACAGCACTCCTCTCTGCCACCAAGATGCAAGAAGAGATAAATTTCTTGACTCTATCTGTACGATAAGTAGAGGATGTGGTGTCAGTCCCATTAGGAATAAGAATAGAATCAGGGTCAACTTTCATGAACTGCCAATGCCAAATATGGTGGGGAGGGGGGAGTATCACATGTTTTCTCTCAAAGAATAAAGTGCGTTCTTTATGAACATAAAAGAAAGAAAGAAAGAAAAGGGTGTCTTATACTAAAGGCCTGCTGGTCATTATTAACCTGAGGCCAGCCCAAATCTGCTGGCCTTGGGACATATATGGTTTAGCAGATCCTTGTCCTGGTTTGAGCTGAGCATATGACATCAGTGGTTGAGACAAAAAGCAGAGATTGTCTCTGTGGAAGAGGAGAAACACTAACTCAGAGACAGAAAGCCGTCACACAGAAGTTAGAAAGTTATAGAAAGAGAAAAACAGATTGGAAGAAAAACTCATTCTGCATTACATGAGCTTTTCTGTCCCCTGAGAGCATAAAAGGGAATATTCTACACCACATTTGAGGATGCGACAGCTTAAAAACGTCATCTAAAATGGTATCCCAAAACTGGATCACCTCTTCCTGAGGTTTACTGAAGCACTGCATTCCCCAGTGCTGTAGCTGGCACTACTGCAGTGCTGAACTTCTTTGCCTTTCCACCTTTTTCCTTGACAAAGGTCATTATGACTTTTTTTTTTCCTAACATAAATTGAAAGAGAAAATAGCCCTTTTTTTCCCCCCAGAGTCCTTTACCTTGTCTGGAGAAAAACTTCAGACCCAGGGAAGACAAATTTTTTAAAAAGTTATAAATATTGTCACTCCTATCAGCCAAGGGAAAGCCATAAGGAATTTCAATTAGTGAGTGTGCTTTCACTACAAGCAGGAGTTCCTTATAACAGAAAGATAATTATGTAAAATCTGTTAAAGCACCCTTCTCTGTAGAAGAAATTGCCTATGACCAAGGTAATTGCCTAAGATGTGAGAGATTCCCACCACATGTGGCACAGAATTTGTGGCAGCTGGTGGTAGCAGCAGAGTCAACATACATGTGACAAACATCTTTGTCTCCAGGCATCTGGCATCCATCATCCCCATGCAGAAGGAACACATGGATAAGCACAAGCCCTGAATTCCTGCCCTCCAGCTTGGCCCCACAGCATCAGGAGCTGGTGATTTGCAGGCACAGACAAAAAAAATCTTCATCCACAACACTCCAGGTCTATGTAGGTCTCTTCATCTACCCTATCTCCACTTATTTTGAGAGAGTAAGCAAGATTTGGGTTTGTTTCAGCTCTTTTAGATTGAACCACATGCAGCCATATTTTTTCTTTTTTCTTTTTCTTGAAGGCTTGAGCTAAAGCCAGTTGAAGTCAATTGAAAGACAACCAACGACTTCAGTAAGTTTTGGCTCCAGCCCTAAATGCACACCACATGCCAGACATGATGACTGATTCTATATCTGTCTCTAGGAAGCACTTAAAAATTGAAATTAGGAGAGGGAAGAGAGCAAGTCTGTGTATATCACACTCTGGATGTTCAACTGGCTTTAATAAATTTCAGAAGCAGCACACATGCCGGGCGTTGTTTTCAATCAATAAATAACACAGAGGTTGAATTGTTCACCTGCCACCTCTTTACTTCCCCTCAGCAGAGGTGGAATTATCTTTTAGCCTCAAGGCTACTTGCAAACTAAAAGTTACATTTACAAAAACATCTATTTGCCAGCCTTTTATTTTTTTCCTTTATTTCCATTACAGGCAGCAGCAGTATTTGACACCCACAAGGACCCTTCTCAGCAAGACATTATATATCACTCCATGGAAATGCATAAATGACAAATTATCCCTGATAGCATTGTGTCTCTGCTGACCTGCTCAAGGTTTAAAGGCAGCTGGCAATTAAATGCCATGGCTACCGACCTGTTAAAGGCTGAGGCAGAGTTGTATTTATAAGCAGCAAAGGGAATTGTATGTAATGGTGTTTTCTGGATTTATTTCTCAAATGAATTTGAGTAGTATTCATTCTTTCATTTCTCTGATTAAAATTACCTATCCATCTCTCTTGTGTTATTACTTACCAAGCTGAATTCTGACTTGCACAGGCAATTGCCTGTTCTGAACAAGAATGTTGCTTCCCTTCCACATTTCCCCCCATCAAGTATTTTGCCAGAGACTGAGAAACTAGAAATATACCACTTCCACTGAGTCAACAAAAACTAAAAACTTGTTAGCAAAACTTCAAAACTTTTAACTTTTACCTCTTAGCGTCTTTTTTTTTGGTTTTTTGGGGTTTTTTTTTTTAGTACAGACACTTATTTTAACTATTGAGGGCCTTGTATTTTTATTAAGTGCAATAGCATTGTCTTCCCCTGGGAGCAGACATACAGTCCAGCCGCTATTCAGTAGTCCTAGACTCAGGACTTAAGACCATCTCACACCTAACTCTCAAGAAATGAAAGATCAATGCTCAAATTAGACATGCCACAAACTTCCCTCTCCTTGCCTTCCACAAAAAAACTCTCCCAATTTAAGAAAATCTACCCTTGCTTCAGCTGTTCAACTATAGCAAAACAACCCAATGAGAACAAATAGGTCTATGGAAATAATAAAACTTCCAAGTTTTCCAGAATAACCAGGCTGAGGTGGCAATACCCATCTCAAAGTGAGGGTGAATTACAATTCAGACCCAGAACAGAACAGCCTGATGAAGCTATAATTCTATGTTGCACACATCATTAATAAGCCTTGGCCATTAATAACCTTATGATTTGCTGCAAACCCAGAATCATAAAGATGTATTTAACCTTCCATCCACCTAAAAGAAGGGCTTTTTTTCTAAAAGAAAGCCCTTTCCACATCAGACAAGATCACACAACCACATCCTCAGCCCTTAGCATTCCTATACTTTTCCCTTAACACTCAAGAGACATGAGCAATGGCATTTTCAAACCAACTCAGTGCCAGAAAAATCTCTGCCTGTTGTAATCCCAGTTAATAGGAATTTTTCAACCGATTTCCACAGTAGAAGAAAACCCCAAAATTTTGTGCACTTTGAAAGAAAAATTCTAGTTACATATATGTAACAGAGTTTTGTTGTTTTGAGATTGGAGGTTTTTTATATTTGCTTTTCAACTCCAACTATAATTGGAATTATGATGTATAACAAATTTTTTTTAAATAACATAATCCATGTGTCACATAATGCATTAACATAATTCACAGGGATCTCGGGGTCTACAGTCAACTGTTTTCTGATCCATATTCCTAGCAAATTAAATCAAATAAATACAATGATATCAAATAAACACAGTGATAAACTTCACAAGTCAGTTTTTCATATTGTATGTATAGAAAATAAAACGTATTTGGTCGTGTAAGATAAACTATCATTATTAGTCATGTTTATTGAACCACTGATGGTAACCAGCTGAGTGACAAGTTAGGTCCTCCTCCAATATGTGCACCCAACCAAAACTTTTACATCTGATGAGGAAATGGACTTAGAACAAACATGCCTTAAAAGACTGAGAAAGAGATTGAGTAATTTAGGATGATTGGGACAAAAACAGATTTGGGCAAACGGGAAAGAAAAAAAAAATTAAGTGGACCAAGGAACCTTTTCTGACTAGTGCACAAAATGTCTTCTAAAAGAAAACAAAAACTCAAACACCAAAATCACCTAGGCCTTTACAAAATGTCCATAGTTGATTTCAGAATGATTTCTGTGACTCAAAGGCTTTTTATGTTTTTCAGTCATTAGTCAAGTCATACAAAGTTTTATCCATTGGTTACCCATGGGTTAAGAATATCACATGAAAGTTGTGCTTCTGCTTTCCTTTCTCTCTCCTTTTTGCTAGGTGGGTCTCGTTATTTACACATTTTGGACACAATTCAGATTTGTCTAGAGGGACACCCTTTTACATGGTGCTGGGAGACGAATTCAGTGCCAACACCTTTATAAGAAATAGGACACATGTAATCTCTGATTGTCAATAGGTAGATCAGCAAGGTAAAGAATCCCTGTAGATGAAGGCTGAAAGAGTTTGCAGACAGGTCCCAATCATATAAAGTCTGAAACAGTTTTACTGTCCTGGCACATACTGTGTGAACCGAAAGCAGTCACTTCTAAGTGCTGCTTGGAAAGATTAGCTTTGTTTGTACCATGAGATGGGGGGAAAAGTCCACGTGGAACTGAATCCTTTCAAACCAGAAATGGTCTATAAACAGCAGGAACTGGGTGGCTGGTCACGTGAATTAGGTAAAACTAATGATGTGAAAGCAAATCACACAGAACACTGATACAAATGTATCCAAGTGCAAGTCATTTGTCAGTTGCTCCACTTTTTAGTGCATTTCAAACAAGAAAATGTATCTGTAAACATAGAGTGCTACAAAGTTTCACTGTGTATATAGATAGATACAATCTTCCAAAAAGAAAGAATGTGTACACACATGTGGATACAAAATTTGTGCTACTGTCTTAAAGACACAAGGTAAAAGCAAGGGACACTAGCAGAAAAAACCAAAATCACAAGTGCACCACTTTACCCCTTACTGTCTATTATCACACAGGAGATGCCTTTCTTGCTGTTGTTTTACAAGGACATCGCATTTTATTCACACCATTTCCATCATAATTGTGCAACAATTAAAAGCAAAGGGTTTTACTGTACATCACTACTGGGACTCCAGTATCAAAATATCTCTTAACCGAGCCTAGAGGTATTTCTCCCTCTCAATTTTTATTCTATCTGCTCTTCCCGTGTAAAATAAGTGGGTGGAAATTCTATCTCTTCCATAGAAGAGTATTCAGTGTTATTAACTGCTTTTTCATTAGAGAAAGGAAAGTCATGCACTCTCTCTCAAAGACTAGTGTGTATGCACAAAGTACACATCTTATACTGGCCATTAGCTGAGAGTATTGCACTTACAGTTATAATAGTCTATTTTTCCTTCTTCCATGGGTAATGGTGCATGGAATGAGTGTCTGAATCTTGAAATGGGACTACAGACTACTGATCTTTTTAAAAGTTTCCAGCAGCAAAAAAAAAAGGCACAGGGAGAGCAATTGTTTGCAGTGTCTTTCTTATGGCGGAGAAGTCGTCAGCTGAGTTTCAGTGCAAGTCAAAAGACTCAAGTTACAGCTTTAAAACAAAAAAACAAACCCAAAGGAGCAGTGAAGGCAGGGAAGAGGGAGCACCAAAAAAAATGCACCATCACACAGAAACAAGGCAAAATGCAAAGAATACACCACTTTATCAGAGAAAGACTTCTGTGACCAATTTCTTCTGTTTATTGCGTTGCTGATTCTTAGTACAGGACAGACTGGCCTAACTGGTCGATTACAGTCCTACATTTATGTTTACATTGTATTCAATCTACTATTGAACTGCTCTCCCTGCCTCTGAGGGAGAGGACACAGCTCTCTCCCACTCTCTGCTGAGGTTTTTTCTGTATACTAGCAAAAATGTTGAATATTTGCTGGGACCTCCCTTCCAGTTTCAGTCCACACTGTTATAAACTGAAAAAAGAACAAGAACAAGACTGGGAAATAGCCACACCTGCTATTATCACCACCTTAGAGCATCCTGCTGTTATTTGACTTCTACAGTGTTAATACCTGAGAAGTATTTCCAGCAGCTTAATTCTAGATGCTTTTCTAGATTAATCTTAATCTCCTTGATGCAATATTAAATCCCTGAATAGGCTCCTGTCAAAGTGACACATCTCACACCAAGCAGAAGCATTATAAATGAAGATGATTACAAGAAAAGACTGAAGTGCAATGAGCTCAAACACTGGGTAATAAGAACACAGTGCTAGAAAAGGGAATTGGAATGCAACCAGCTCTCTAAAATATGATTTTCCCCTTCCCTATTCTTATTGTTGAATATGGTTCTAAAAAGGGATTAATAACATCTGATAAATGAAGCTTTATTTTCGCAGAGTATACACAGGACCTACACACAGAAGTTATGACTCACCTGCTACTGTCTTTCCAGGAAACCTTTGTCCTGGATGCCTAGAAATGGGACAGCGATAGCAATTTCTCATCAATTCAGTCCACTGACAGCAACCCCTCTGTTGGAGGTTAGGGTTTTTCCTTTTGTTTTCTTTCTCTTAGGGAAGTTTCTCCCATTTTGTTGCTAAGAAACCAGAATGACTGCTACTCAGGAGAGACAAAAGAAGTTGCCGAGCTCAGGGGAGGAGGGCACCTAGCTGCACTTCTCTTATCTGAGGGTTTCTCTCGAGGGGCAGAGATACCACAAGAATTGGGTTGGGAAAAAGGTGCTGAGGCAGCTGCTGGCTCTCTTGCTCTCTCGGCTTCGGAGGAGGACGGCCAAGCTGCTGCTTGGAGGGGGAATTAGCTGTTGCAATTGATGTGGTCCCAAGGTTATTAAGCACAGGGTGTTAGCTCAGTCCTGCCTGCAATGACAGAGAGAGCCCAAGTTATATCACTGGGCATAGTTATTCTGAAAAATTGCTTTTTTTCCACAGGTTTTCTCTCTGTTGAAGACATTTGTTGCCCTCATCCTTGAAAGGTGGGCCTTAACCGCCAGGAATCTACACAACTCCACACAGCCCAAATCCTAGCAAAGTAATTGTAACATTTCTTGGTTTTATGGTTCTTCCTCAGAAAGATAGAAAGTCCCATTTTTCAGTAGGAAAATGCTCTGTTAAGAAGGTGGGACACAGCCATATGCTGCTTTATTGTGTGGTGGAGCAGGAAATGGTGCTGATCACACAAACGGGCTGCTCAGTCAGGAAGTGGCTCCTACCAGATCCCACAGAAAATTAGCCAAGTGAAGCAAAATCGCAGGCTCTGCTTGCAGTTTTATGGGTGACTATATTTTGTGTTTATTGCACTGGACCAAGTTCAGCTCCTACAAGAGGAATGTGACAGATTTCATCTGACAGCTAAGTGTAATTGTATTTTCTGTATGAAATGGCCAAAGACAAAAGTGCAAGTTTAGGTACTCCAGTGATGTGCCATATGGAGGTCTAGAAAAAGGGTTTTTTCATGTGTTAGAGCTCCCCACAATAACCAGGCATGGCCTGCATCCTGAGTAACTGGAGCAGTGAGGACAGATCTGAGGGCTTTTCTGGAATGGTGAGTTAAGGTAATGTCCCTTTTATTGCTTAGACCACCAAGTGCAGTGGAAAAAGTAATTAAAATTGATCAGACATCAACACTGCTAGTAGACACATCAGCACCAAATAATAAACACTTCAATGGTGAAATTCAGTTCCTTATTCCAGCATTTATTGCTGGCGTCATAAAAGGAATGCTAACATTGGAAGAACTTTTTACTTACCTTAAATTAATGTCCCTCCAAGATAGCCTTCTCTGGCCTGTCCTGATGAGACTCAAAAATATTCTTACATATTTGAGCAAGGAGTGTTTGTGTAGTGATGCAGCAAGTAGTGCTCAATACAAAATGATCGCCGTTGAAGTCCACACAATCAGATTTCTACTAACAGTCAGATATTATTGCAATGCTCTTTTTAGATGCATTGATTACTTTGACTTTTTTGCTGAAACAGAAGCAAAACCAAAAAAAAGGTATCTGACAAATGTATTTGAAAGCTTCTCTGATTCTTCCAACTAATAAAAAACCAAACTTCTTTCTGCAAGCCTTTCCTCACTTCAGACAACCACAGCTACAAGAGCACTATATGTATTTCATTATATAAGGCATATACAGGTTTAAAAGGCATCCAAAAGTAATTCATTAATCTTAGAGTTACTATATCCTGCAGTACTTTGAGTGCAGTTTTGATTACTATAAGACTATGAAACATTACTCTGTTTATTATGAAACAGTCCAGTATAACCAGTAAGCCCATATGAACACCAAAAAAACACAAGAGAAACACCTCACACGTGGTCTGCTTGTAACTACAGGTAGCTCAAAGATGAGCTATGGGACCACCTAATGTTGCAATTAGTTACTTACAAGTTATGGAGCACAATAAATTACTGTTCTCTGACATATCCTGCAAATAATGACTATGACTGTTCTAGAAGAACACAAAAGGAAATCCCTCGTGTTAATACTGATGGCTGGCATCAGGCAGATCCTCAAGTAGAGGAAAGTGCATTATCATGGAGTGTAAACTGAACTGTCCGTCTTAGATCTGAAGATAACACCTCTAGTCTAATAAACTGTTGAAGACAGTTTCAAAGAAATAAGCCTTAGTCTGAAAATCTGAAAAGTTTAGGATTATTTGAATTAAAAATAAAAATAAAGTTCTTTTTTAGAAGCCAATAATTTGTTTCAAATACACTTACATCTTTTTTGCAGTGAAGTAACTCTTGGTTTCTGCATAAGTATTCACAAAGAAATAATTCCAAAAACGTACAGCACCTGTTTTACCAATCACAAACCCGGATGCTCTGTCACAGTAAAACTGGACTTACTGGTTTTTTCAGCAAAAAAAGTCCACAAACTCTTCATAATTTCAATTACCAAAGTAACACATACCTCCTTCAAATTAAACTACTGGTTAAAAAAGGAGCAAGTCAGGTGTGTTGTTTGGGCAGGAATTTACTTACCACATGGGCATCCAGAGAATGACACATCCTGGCTGAAGCTGACCCCAAAATACCCTGCTAGTGACAGGTTTTACAAAAGCACTCTGCTTCTTTTTGGTTTCCATTCCTCTTTGTTTGGCACTTGGATGGCAGAAAAAGGAGACCTATTTCTATCAGCAGCACACACTGTGTTTTCCAGAAACTGTGCACAAATCCTGAGAGACAGCAATAAAAATGGGCTCTAAGTACCTTGGATGAGTTTTCAAAGTACATGCAGGATTTTTAGCTGCATGAGTCCCATCTATCTTAACTGCTTCATTGCTGCTTCCTAGAATAGGCGCACCATGTCAAATGTGTCCTCTGAGCTTGCCAGCATTCACATCACCACATGCCATCATTTTTCAATCGTGGATACCTCTGCACTCAGACACTTAGGAGAACAAACAATTTGATTATTATAAGACCCAGCTGAAGCTTTAAACTGCACTTCACCTTCTCCCACCAACCTTCCTCATGCTGAGTGGTATTTTGCTTCATTAATATGGCAACTGATTTCTGCAAAGTTATCACTCCACATGTGTGAGATGAGCAGCTTCATCACTTTTCATGGAAACATAATCTGCCTAGAAAGAGATGGACTCATTGCACCCAGGAATGAGGGGGAGAGTACACTGCTCCTTTCCAAGTGTTTTATTAAAATTGTAATTGAATAGGAATTAGGAACAAAAAAAAGCACATCAATTTCCTTCAAAGTTATAGAATACTGATATATTTAATTTTAAAAGAAAAAGGTAAATATGATTAAGTAACGGTCAAACAGAAAAAAGAAATTCATGGGAATACACATGCACACACAAGATAATGATCTTACTTAGACAGATCCAAGTTCTACAAGTGTGTGTTGCAAAACCTACATTAAAATCACCTGAAACTGAGGTGGTGTGGAGCACCGGCACCCATCTCCTCTCCCAGAGCCAAAGCCAGGCACAAACACATCACTGTGTGCATGGAAGAGCAGATGTCCAGCTTTGCTATATGGAGAGGCTGCTCAGTTTTCCACTCTGGTTCCACA